>BLKR01015721.1:0-54384 GCA_011170035.1 Teleogryllus occipitalis | reverse complement strand
CGTTATTGACGAATCATAATCATAAAAGTTCTAACACACCCACCTACTACCTTCCACACGTGGTGTGAGGGCGTGATAGAATGAATGCTCGTGAAGCGAGCTTAAAATTCTCAGGAAGCAAGATGTTTTGGGTACGAGAAAGGTCTGAACCCTTGACACAATGAATCAGATAAAATACGAATAAAATGAGCATATATTCAATACAAAAATAACAGTGACACAATTATACAACAGAATAATGCACTTTAAGTAGTTGGTCACTGAAAAAAGCAGAAAACAAGGCAAAACAAAAAAATTGGCGTCACTTCGACTGCCTGAACACACTTTCACCAATTACAATTGACAATTTGCACATTCCTCTTTCTGAATTTTCATCTACCAAATTATTTTACTCTTGTAACCTCTAGTTTTTCCGTGCACGGCTTTTAAAATGAATTTTTACACTTGTTTTAAGGAATCCCGTTCACAGGTGCTAGCCTTGGGCTTCGCACTCATTATAACACTGTCCTTTAAAGAGAAAAAAAACAATAAAACGTTATATACACGTTACTTAAATCTGACCCCTTTACATATCACAGAAAGCAATTACTTTTAACACAATATAATAAACTGACTTTTCCAGATAATATCAACTGTACAACATGTGAAAATCATGTATTATTTAAGTAAAATTGTACAAGTTATGGCCTCTTTGAATGAATCTAATGACACGTGCAGTAAATGAACTTAAAACTGCCACTCACATCGTTCGGAATTCTTCTCCCACCTATTCTAGACTTTTCACTCACCTTTAACTCAGATTGTCGTGTATTTACGGCTAGTCTCTTTCCCCAACTGATCGCCGGATAAACGTTACCAGTTCCTTTAGCTCAAAAGCTCCGCATCGCTTGCCTGTAGGTAACCTTAGAGATTTTCTGCCGCTCGCAGCCCCGCGTCGCCACTCTTCTCCGCTGGCTCTCCCACGACGTTACAAGTGTTATATTCAAAGGTTGGCGGGATACATAGGAAATGGAAATCTAAACGGTCGCCAGCTGCTGAAGGCAGCACAAATTAATATTCTCGCAATTAAGCGAGGTGACCATGCATTAGCCTAAGGAGAAAATTAACGGAGCTAACACAGAGAACTCCTAGCAATTGGATTCGGAAAGATCGTCGTCACAATCAAGAATATTCGAAAGGACGCACCAGATTCGAAGTAAATAAAGGGATCTTTAACTTTAAAGGATCTCAAAAATGGAGATGTAACAATCCAAAATAACCATGAACACAATTTATTACAACCAAACTTACAAACAATAGTCCTTTTCTGACAACAATATGAAAAAGGACAAAGCAGAACTACGAGAAATACAAAGTTGAAAGGCAAATTGCCTCTATACAAAAAAGAACCTGAAAATAAAGAGCAAAGACGCTGTAACAATAGCGCCTATACCAAAACAGAATTACAACATATGATTTACCTCGTAGGAGCCCACTTTAGGGCGAGGTAATCCAACATTACGTACAAAAATGTCAAGGATATACAACTAGTCATCCTTCTTTACAAAAAGAACATTAATTGTATACAGAATTACGAACAAGGCCATACCAAATAGTGTGAGTGCTTAGCTACAAAAATGAATGAAATCGGATCTTTACCAATACCATAACTTTACCAATTTTTACAATTTCAATTGTGAAGCAAGAGTATTGTTGAACTAGGCTAGACGGTCGTGGTCCAGACGAACGCCGGCGGACTTTGCACATCGGCGCCTTGGTACCAGACTCCAATCTGCCTCTTGCCCGAGCGACGAGGTAGTTGCTCACGGGGCTAAAGACGAGCTTCAGCAACAATGGACCACAGCCTTTGCTGTACGGGCCCAGCTGAGCTCTCGAACGAAGCTCCCGAAATGCAAAACGGCCCAGTGCCGAGATGCTTACAATTGGAGCACAAAAACTGGAACATAAACAACAATCTTATAAACAATGGTAGTACTGGACTTCCGCGACATTAGGAAACCAGCATACACTCCAGCTGCGAAACAACATATACAAGAAATTAAACACACTTGCTTCATAACATCAAGAAATTATCATTAACATAACAAGTTTTACAAGATCCAATTTCATATCAATCCTAACACTCACACCTAAAAATCTATACTAAACACTCACACTATATACAAATTGAAAACAATAACGGCTTGACCAGAGCCGGGCCTTTCCGCCATAACAAAGCCATCACAAGTTCATCTCTAGGCGGCACAACCGAAAACTAGATGCACTGGGAGGCCTATCGTAAACTAGATGGCCTGTGATGAATTTACAAATGAAAACTAAAAGAAATGCGCTCGTGCGGCAGCCAAATAAATTTAAAACCCACGGCGTGAAGCGTCGTTACAGCATAAGATGCTATTAAAAATAGGCGGAGAAAAGGAAAGGCAGTGTGCGAGCGAGGCGCACGTCTTTTATACTATCCAGTGAAGGGGAATGCACTCAGTTGTATAGGGGGGGGGGGGGTAGTGGGGAAATATCGATATAGATTGCGTATTGCAAAGGCTTTGGTCAAAGCAATTGCATCACAACGCCTGCAGGTTATGCAACCTGTAAGGCTTCTGTACTAAGGTGGCGGCATCTGTTAGAAAGACTAGGATTCATACCAAGTATTTTTTGTTTTCCCATAAAAACTGTTATAATGGGGCTAGAAGAACAAACAAGGTGCCCATTTAGTCCTAAATTTACTCTAATTTCCAGATATTGTTAGAAGAACTGCCTTAAGTCAATGGTTTGCTTACAATAAACAAATACCTGTTTTGAAATCAATAAAATGTTTACCACAAAATGCTAATTTTTTCTTACAAACTATCTAGTCAAAAAATTAGCACTTGTTAACAAATTTTCAGGTATTTGAAACCTTCTCATGGCCATGAGATCACACACATTAGATTTTACCAGTTTTGAGATATTAAACCTTAAAAAATTACCATTACTTAAACACACTTAATCTAATTTACACATGGTTAGCTTACAACCTAGAAGTGCAGGATCTTCTGAGATGACTTCTCGGGTAATCGTTGGCTTCCTTATAGTACAAAACACAAAGCTTAAATTTCAAATTTAACAACAAGTTTCCTTCTCTCGAACTCCGGACTCCGCCACGCCTCCAATTTCCACACACTTCTCCCGTTCTCCGGACTCGTACGATTCTCGTTCCGGTCCAAATCTTTCTCACCTACGCTTCGCTCTTCCTGGGGTCGTCCTTCTGCCACGCCTCGTACAATTTTGTTCGCGCTTCCAGCCTCGAATAATTAATGTTTCTGAAAATGTGCTTTAAATGCTCGGCCTACCTACCACACTTTGTGCTTGTGTGGTCTGAGCGTGCAATATGAGATGCTGGACTTAGTTAATGTCCTTCTGCGCGAATTTTACAAATTTGAAATTATTTCGAAGTCAAACAGTCACTTCGCTTGCTCTCTCAAATCTTGTGAATGCGAAGAATGCTTGTGAACTCCACTTCTTAATTACACCACTTTCGAAGATACGCTTCACAAGCTAACTTTTAACTACCAAGTTAAAATAAACTCCTATGCTATCAAGTTACAATCGCCGTCGCTGCTGCAGTCAAATAGAGCTCAGTCTAGTCGCCGCCGCTGCTGCAATCAAAGAGCTCAGTCTAGTCGCCGTCGCTGCTGCAGTCATAGAGAGGTCCTCCGAGGCGCGCCGCGATACTTATAGTATTCGCGCCTGGGGAAATTTTGGAGGGGTGAATATTCTTCTCTTTTCGTGACCTCCCGGAAAAACATTATTCGCTGGTCCGGGCGTCAGAGTTCGAAAAGCTGTGGGTAGATAGCGCGTTTACAAGCCATCGCTCCGCCGCGTACCCTACTCCTCTCTGTTCGTGGGCTTCTTTTCATAGCTGATGGTTGCGTTCGAGGGTGTCTAATCCCATGACGTTACAAAGTAAATGAAAATATCAATATTGAACGTATTAGCCAGTATTTATAATTATTTTTGAAGACGACAAATATATATGTTCAAAGTACTGGTTGAATAAAAATTATTTGTTTACGTAAATCAATTTATCATACCATTGAAACAAGTGAACCTTACTGATCCATCAACATGTACATTATGTGTACACACTAAATTGACAATGTTCTCAACAAAACCATATTAGCTTCATTATTTGATCTGAAGTGCTAGATACAACGGATTTTGAAATGTGAATAACAGAAACCAAGGACTTACAAAATATTTTATTTGCATAGACATATGTATTATTAGATAAATTAATTTTTACCTATTTAATTGAGAAGGATGAAACTCACAATATGTGACATTTATTGAGCCATTGAATCGTAACCACAAAACAACGTCTTGGCAACTGTAAGTGCCACCTGCAGTACATACATTCTAAGTAACATTCTGCCCCCCTTGAAAGGTATTCTTTCAAAGAATTATTTTATATTTTAACATTTCAATATCCCAATAATAACATAATCAAAACAATTACACAATGTATGAATTAGTTACATAATATGTACTATTCTTTCTTGCAGTCTTCATCTTCTATTGGTAAAAGACAAATCTTTTTTACACTTCTGGTAAATATTCCAGTAGTTGTTTTAATAGTAACAACACTAACTTCTCCGTCTGGTCCTGGATGAATTTTCATTACTCTACCCCTTGGCCACTGTAATGGTGGGACATTGTCCTCAATGAGAAGGACTAGGGAACCAACATTAATTCGTTGACTCAAATCGTGCCTCTTTTCTGAAGTTCTTGGAGATATTCTCGCTGCCACCGCTGCCAAAGTCTTTGCCTAACCTTTTGGAGGTGTTTCCAGTGAGACAAACGATTATCAGGTTCAATGCTTACATTTAATTGTACAGGCTGGACTAGTGAGTCGCCAATAATGAAATGAGCGGGGGTTAAAACTTGAATGTCATTAGGATCATTTGGTAAGGGTGTAAGAGGGTGTGAATTCAGTACAGCCTCAATGTCGCATAATATGGTATACATTTCTTCATAAGTAAAAGAATGACCTTGCGTTTCTGTTAACAAATGTCTTTTGATCATCTTCACTGCAGCTTCACACAATCCTCCAAAGTGAGGCGATCGTGGAGGCATAAACTGCCATTTGATTTGCTTTCGAGCGATGGAAGATGCTATAAAATTAGATTGTTTCTCCAGGAAAGACTGTATTTCCTTTAAGGCATTTGAAGCGCCAACAAAATTCTTTCCATTATCCGAAAGTATTTGTTTACACAAACCCCGACGAGCAGTGAATCTTTGAAGTGCTGCTAAAAATGCGTCTGTTGTAAGGTCAGACACAAGCTCTAGACGGACAGCTTTGGTACTGAAGCAAATGAAAACTGCAATGTAGCCTTTGCTTACGTGTATTCTACCTCTTCTGCGGCTTTCTCTGATAGAGAATGGTCCTGCATAGTCTATTCCCGTTGTAATAAATGGTCGAATCACTGAAGAGACTCTCCCTTTTGGTAGGTCTCCCAAGCGTACTTCTGAAACATCAGGACTAAAACGAAAGCACTTTAGACACCGTTCGACAATCCTAGTGGCTATACTTCTACCAGAAATAGGCCAATATTTTTGACGAACTGCGTGTAATAACTGTTCTGGTGGGCAATGTTTCAAACGTTCATGTTCTCCTTTAATGATCAGCTCTGTAATTTTATGATTTGCAGGTAGAAGAATTGGATGTTTTTGTTCTTCTGTTAGGTCAGAAAATCGGAGTCTTCCTTCCACTTTTATCAATCCATCTTGTTCATCGATAAATAAGCTGAGCGATTTTAATGCAGTTCTTTTTGGGAATCGCACTTTGTTCTTCAAGCATTGTCTTATGTGATGGAAAGTTTCTAGCTGCATCAATTCGATCACTTTATTTTCGGTCTGTTGAACCTCTTTAACAGTTATTGAACCAATTGTCTTCACATTTTTAGACTTGCAATTACGAATAAATCTTTGCCAAATTGCCACTGCACGACACAACTTAAAAATGATGAGAATCTATGTAAAAGGTACAGGTAACAAGCAATGTCACTGTTGTTTTCAATTCTGGTAACTCGGTCTCTGCATCTTTCGAGTATTCTGGATGTGGATTAGGAGTACTGAGCCATGGACGTCCCTTCCACCAAAGCCTTTTGTTTTGAAGCTCTGCTGCTGCAATACCTCTAGAGAGAATATCCGCAGGATTTTCCTCCGATGAAACATGTTTCCACACAGCATGTTCTGTCATTTCTCTTATCTTCGCTACCCGATTTGATACAAACATCTTCAACAATCTTGGCTCAGTATTGATTCAGGGGTGATTCAGGGGTGCAACTTTCGCTCTTGCACAAATAAGATTGGAGATGTAAACACCTTGATGTGTTTTGTAGACTGCATAAAAACAAGCACCTAATGCCTTTTCGGAAGCATCACTAAATCCGAATAAATTAAATGTTTTTAACAAATTCCCAGGATTCACATTCTTTGGTATGTAGATATTATTGTGGGAGACCGATTCAAATCAGGCGGATTTTTTGGGGTTCCCGGTAGAGGCGCAAGATGGCGTGGCGGCAGGACCAAGTCGGTTGACGACGAGCGTAAACAAGTCACTCGAACGCAAGTAACGCCGAGATGAACACGTTGTGAATTGTCGGGATATAGTTTATTTATATTGTTCTTCAAGTATTTCAAGAATATATCTATCTTTTTATATTTCAACAACGAGTTTATTTCTATTCCGACTACCATTTCTCCCACAATTTGGGGGCTCAGCCGGGATTGAACTGGATTTCGAGAAACGACTAGAATTTTCCACGGCCGCCATTTCGCAACATTGAAAGCATTACGACGTGCCAGCCGACGACGATCAATTTGGAATAAACGACGAGGGATTCCAATTGAAGGCCAGTTTTCAAAGTTGCGACGACGATAGGCTGGAATAAGACGACGAGTGAAGGTCATTATAACCTCAAAAAAACGACGTAATTCACCGACGAAAGCTTGACGAGAATTGATGTAATTTCGAAGATACGTGAGTAGATGCAAATAAGACAAATTGTATGAATATTTTTGCTGTTTCTATACATTTGTTCGTACAATTGAAGGTTTGAACCACGAGGCTGTTTTTATAAAATACCGATTGTAATCGACGTTACCGACTGTTCGACAGGAAGTTCGCAAAATTTTTGGAAGATGGCGACATTGGGAGAAATCGAACAAATAGAAAAGAACATAACCTCTGCGCCGGTAAAAGCAATTAAAACGTTGCATAACTTGATTTTTGAAACGATGCCAGAGGATCGAAAAAACAGAAAGAGGCTTAGAGAGTTTTCCGGTTTTACGTTCGAGTCCGGATCTAAAGATGAAGAGATGAAAAAGTCGTTCATTCACGATACATTTTCGGAAGCGGATCTGGGAGCTATATGCAGTATTCTTTGTATCAACAGTGGGACGAAAGACGAAATGATCGACGATATATGTGAAATGCTGGGAGATCTGCAACAGTTGGCGTCGAAAATCGAGACCGAGATCAAGCAAGAAGAAAATGAAGAAGACGAATATAAGAAAGGAGTATTAAGCAACCCGAAAAAACAAGATGACAAAAGGGCAGCCCAACTGAAGAAGTTGACGTTCGAGTTTGAGCAGAAGCTGCGTGCTATTAACAACGAGGAAGAAAACGATTCGGATAATAGTGATGATGCGCGCTCTGTCGCTTCTGTACGTACGCAGTCAAAGTTTTCATTGACTTTTCGTGATATTGAAGGTTCACTCAAGACCTTCAACGGTAGTGATGGATATCCAGTAAAAAAATGGATCACTGATTTCGAAGAGACAGCTGTTTTGATGGGCTGGGACAGTCTACAAAAGTTTGTTTTTGCTAAGAAATCACTCGAAGGCCTAGCCAAACTTTTTATCCAGGGCGAGAAAGGAATCACATCGTGGACCGTCCTGAAAAAAGCTTTGAAGGAAGAGTTTGATGTTAAGACAAGCACGGCAGAAATTCATCGGTTGTTGAATCGACGAAGGAAGAAAAAAGAAGAATCTTTACAGGAATACTTTCTCGTCATGAGGGAGATTGCTAGCCGAGGTGATATAGATGACGAATCATTGATACAATATATAATCGACGGAATTGAAGACGATTCAGGAACGAAACTTCTGCTATATGGAGTAGACAACATAAAAGAATTCAAGGTCAAGCTGAAACATTACGAGATGGCAGTGATGAAGGTCCAAACTAAGAAGACAAACAAGAATTATCACAAGTGGAACTCGAAGAATACAGATGAGAAAGACAAGAAGAACGACGATGGTAATAAATCGAAGGGCACTTCTCAGGACGCGAACAAGCGATGCTACAATTGCGGTGGTACCGGACATACTTCGAGCAACTGTAAACACAAAGAAAAGGGTAAGAGGTGTTTCAATTGCGACGCTTTTGGTCACATTTCAGCTGATTGCCCAAAGGAAAGGAAACCGCGACAGTCGAAAAGCATGAGTGCCATTGTAAGGAACGCGAATAATTGCAAATTTAAAGAAGTACAATTGGCTAATCGGAAGGTAAAGGCGCTCATCGATTGTGGAAGTCAAGTTAGCTTGCTGCGACAAGACATTTACGATTCACTGAGTGCTCCGAAACTAGTCAAAACGGATATGGTCCTGAGCGGATTTGGGAAGAACTTCGTGTGTCCTCAAGGATACTTTTCAACAACTGTCGTCGTTGATGGTGAGCAGTTTACAACAGACGTATACGTGGTTACAGCAGATACCATGAAACTCGAAATGGTCATTGGAAACGAGCTTCTTGACCAAGCGGAAGTGCTCATAAACAGAAATGGTGTCACCCTACGGAAACCAAAATTAGAAGCTCACATCATGTGCATCCAGGCCGTAAATAAAGAAGAATTGGATATAGGAGATTCGGTCAAAAGCGAGATAAAAAAGGAAGTTCAAGGTTTAATAGCAAACTATGTTCCGGAGAAGACCAAATCTGTTGATGTCAAGATGAAGATCTTAGTGAAGAATGAAGAGCCAGTTCACTGCGGACCGCGACGACTTTCGCCTCGAGAAAAAGAAGTGGTGGACAATCAAGTGCTAATTTGGATTCATGACAAAATAATAGAACCGAGTTCATCAGAGTATGCCAGTGCAGTAATCGTGGTGAGAAAGAAGAACGGATCATCAAGAGTTTGCATTGATTACCGCAGGCTGAATAAGATCGTGGTGAAGGACCGCTATCCTTTACCCCTTATCGACGATTTGCTTGATAAATTGCAGGACGCCCGAGTTTTCAGTACGTTGGACCTCAGAAACGGATTTTTTCATGTGGACGTCGAAGACAGCAGCAGAAAATACACGTCATTCGTGACTCATTCAGGACAGTTCCAGTTCTTAAAGGTACCGTTTGGATTTACAAATTCTCCTGCAGTATTCCAACGGTATATAAATAGTGTATTTTGGCAACTAGTGAGGGACGATGTTTGCTTTGCATATATGGACGACATCATTGTTCCCGCTAAAGATGATGAAGAGGCTCTACGCAAACTTACGTTGGTATTAGACGTCGCCAGGGAATACGGTCTACAATTGAACTTTGAGAAATGTCAATTTCTAAAGAGAAAAGTTGAATACCTGGGATATGTAGTCCAGGAGGGACAAATTCAACCTTCTCCAAGCAAGACATTGGCTGTTCAAAATTTCCGAGAACCAAAGAATATAACCGGAGTGCAGAGTTTTTTAGGTCTAACGGGGTATTTTAGAAAGTTTATCCCAGATTACAGTACAATCGCGAAACCAATGAGCGATCTACTCAGAGATGATACAGAATTCCGATTTGGTGCTGAGCAAAGAGAGGCTTTTCAAAAACTGAAGGATAGTCTATCATCTGACCCTGTGTTGAAGATTTACAATCAGAAGTACGAAACCGAATTGCATACAGATGCAAGTAAGTATGGCTATGGAGCTGTATTATTACAGAAATTTCCGGACGACGAAAAGCTACATCCAATCTCTTATATGAGTGAGAAAACAACGACGCAAGAGGAAAAGTACAGTAGCTATGAGCTCGAAGTTTTGGCCGTTATAAAAGCATTGAGGAAATTTAGAGTCTATTTACTGGGAATAGATTTTAAAATCGTTACTGATTGTGCAGCCTTCCAGAAGACTATGAGCAAAAAGGACTTATCACCGAGAGTCGCTAGATGGGCCTTAGCTCTGGAGGAATACTCATACACGATAGAACATCGACCAGGACACAGGATGAAGCATGTAGATGCTTTGAGTCGCTGCATGACTATAAATTTCAACTTTGCTGATAGCTTGACTGCGCGGATCAAAAGGGCACAAGCCGAAGACGAAGGGTTGCTCGCTATAATGAGCATCCTGAGGGAGGGCAAGTACGACAACTTTGTGATGAGAAGTGGACTTTTATTCAAATTTGAAGACGGAAAAGAGTTACTGGTTGTTCCACGCGCCATGCAACAGGAAATAATAAAAACTGTACACGAAAAGGGTCATTAAGGAAGCAAGAGGACTGAAGAGGAAGTGAAACAGGAATTCCACATTCCAGGACTAGTTGAGAAAACGCGTCGAGTCATATCCAACTGTGTAACATGTTTGATAGTGAATCGCAAATCTGGAAAGAAAGAAGGACTTTTACACCCGCTGTTTAAGGAGAGTCAACCGTTGTATACCTATCATATGGATCACATCGGCCCACTGAAGTCTACCAACAAGGGCTACAACCATATTCTAGTGATCGTCGATTCATTCACGAAATTTGTTTGGCTCCACCCGGTAAAGACAACGAAGACGAGGGACACAATTTCAAAGATGGAACTTCAGAAGACTACGTTCGGTAATCCTCTTCAAGTGATCACTGATAGAGGCACGTCTTTTAGTTCACAAGAGTTCCAGGACTACTGCACGACGGAAAGAATTAAACACATAATGGTAACGACGGGCTTGCCCAGAGCCAATGGGCAAGTTGAGCGTCTCAATTCAACGATTGCTTCTATCATCGCGAAACTTTCCATTGACGACCCGGAGAAATGGTACAAAGTGGTACCAGCTGTTCAACGGGCCATGAATTCTACCTATAACCGGAGCATTGGAAGGACGCCATTCGAACTTATGACTGGCGCAAGGATGCGCAATCTGACTGATATTCGTATCAAGGAGTTATTGGAAGAAGAGCTAATTAACAATGTCGAACAACAGCGCAACCTTATACGAGAAGAAGCTAAAGCACAGATTTTCAAGGTCCAGGACGAAAATCGCGCTGATTTTAATAAGCGTCGTAAGGAAGCTACAGTATACAAAGTCGGCGATTTAGTGGCTATCAAGCGGACGCAATTCGGGCCGGGTTTAAAACTCAAAGCCAAGAATCTGGGTCCCTACCGAATTACAATGGTCAAACCAAACGATACATACGATGTCAGCAAGGTCGGAGATAACGAGGGGCCACGAACCACCACTACGTGTGCCGAGTATATGCAAGCTTGGCCAGACGGATACTCATCATCCGAGCCGGATGATAGTCAGGACGGCCGAATGTGGGAGACCGATTCAAATCAGGCGGATTTTTTGGGGTTCCCGGTAGAGGCGCAAGATGGCGTGGCGGCAGGACCAAGTCGGTTGACGACGAGCGTAAACAAGTCACTCGAACGCAAGTAACGCCGAGATGAACACGTTGTGAATTGTCGGGATATAGTTTATTTATATTGTTCTTCAAGTATTTCAAGAATATAATTATCTTTTTATATTTCAACAACGAGTTTATTTCTATTCCGACTACCATTTCTCCCACATTATTAAGTTGCTCTAGAGACGAATAGTAATCAATTCAAATATTTAAATATTTTGGTGGTAATAACTGATCCCATTCCATCTTGTCTGCTCACAATAATTGCATGAAGATCTTACCCTCTATTAATACAGGACTGACAAGTCCAAGAGGATCATATACCAGTGCAATCCTTGAAGCAACGTCTCTTTTAGTTTCTGGGTTTTGTGTTGACAGTTTCATTTTAAACTTGAGACAGTCCTGTGTTGAATTCCAAAGCAATCCTTGGGTCTTACTAGCTTCCTCATCTAGAACCAATAAAGGTGTAACTCAGGTAACTCAGGTGTAACTCAGGTAAAAACCTGAGTTCTTAAAGTTTTGTAAAATTCTCTTGTCGTTGTCTCCACTTGCGTAACAGCATCCCTCCGTTCTGTAAAATGGTTTGTAATTGTTGTTGTAGACATATTACATCTTCTATCGTACTTCCATCTGTTAAACAATCATCCATATAAAAATCTTCACGGAAAATCTTTGCTGCAGATGGAAATTTTTTTTCATGTATATTAGCCAGTTCATTCAAACACCTCATGGCATGATAAGGCGCAGATGCTGTGCCATACCTCGCTGTGTTTAATTGATATACCTTAAAATCTGAATTAGGCTCTTCTTTCCACAAAATTTGCTGATATTTTCTATCTTCAGGATGTATGAGAATTTGTCTAAACATTTTCTCCACGTCAGCAGTTATGAAATATTTGTGACTGCGATATCTAATAATGATACGAAGATCTCTTTGTAAATTCGGCCCTGTCATAAGTTTATCGTTTAGAGAAGTGCCATTTGAAGTTTTTGCCGATGCGTCAAATATAATTCTGATTTTCGACGTTTTGCTCTCTGGGCGTAATAGAGTTTGATGTGGTATAAAATATGAATTAGCATGTACTTGTTTTTTCTCTTTGTCAACTAAAGTCATGTTTCCAAGCTTTTGATACTCATCCATGAAATCCATGTAAGCTCTGGTTGTCTAGAAAGCCTTCTTAACAATGATTCTAATCTTTTAACAGCGTTTTCTTTCGAATTACACAGAGTAACTTCTTGTCTGATAGGTAAGCGAACAACAAATCTACTTGTTCCATCTCTAAAAGCAGTATTAGCAAATTGTTCCTCGCATGTTTTGTCCTCTTTTGTAAAGCACTGAGTTTCTGGAAGTGTTTCATGAATCCAAAATCTTTCTATTTGTTGCGATAACTCTTCATTCGAAACTTTCAAGCATGTAGTTGAGGATTCTCTCGTGTTTTCATTAAATTCGCCTCCAATGATCCATCCTAAGCGTGTGTTTTGTAGAGCTGGTTGACCACTGATGGAATTTCTGATTTGACCAATGATATAACTATTTTCCCAAAAAGTCCAGCACCAATTAATAAATCAATATTTCCAGGTTTATTAAATGTGGGATCTGCTAAATGAACGCCTTTTGGAATTGTAATTTGCTCCATATCTATTTCCAGTTGAGGTAATTTATCTGTGATACATGGTAGAATTAAAAATTCTTCATATGTTTTCAACTCATTATTCAATGAAATAAGTTTTACACGAGTGATTCTCCTCGATTCTGTTTTGGCATTATCAACTCCTATTATTTGCATACTCGCTTCACAAGTATCTAATGCTAATTTCTTGCTCAAATCTTCAGTCATCAAATTAGACTGGGATCCTGGATCTAATAATGCACGACACCTTCTTTTTCCATGAACGTCTTCGATGTAAATCAAGGCAGTCGATAGTAAAATCTGTGATGTTTTTCTTTTTGCTAAGTTCACGCCGACTCAAATAGGTAAATCTCGACAATCACGACAATGATTTACACTTAACTTCTCTTCATTCTTTTCTGTCACTTTGCTTTCTTCTTGATGTAGCAATGTGTTGTGAGAGCGACCGCATTTTTTACATTTAGACCCCTTGCAGTATTTTGCTACGTCCTAACTTCAAGCAATTAATACCATGTCCTTTATCTTTGAGAATTTTCCTTCTTTTTCAATGCACTGATTTAATAACATTTCACATTTAAAAATAGGATGGTTTCCTCCACATACGTTAGAAATACCTTGAGTTGTTGCCATAATAACTTTATTTCCTTGTATTTTATCTTTCCAATTTGTCTTTAAGTTCACAGGTGTGCTTCTGTTTTGTTGCAACAGCATATATGCTTGTGAGCGTTCAATTAAAAACTTCAAATATTCATCTAGAGTCAGCATATTTTCTGGTTTACTTCCTTTTACTCTTTCTTGCCAATCTTTTTGTTCCACATAATCTAAATTTTTTCTTGCTAAATGAATAATAAAGTGCCCCAATGTTGAGTCGGTTATTTCATGGCTTTCAGCGAAGAAATATGTCTGGATATGAAAATGCAGCTGTCGTAAAGAGTCTGATTTCTTGTCTTTAGATATGGAAGGAAACTTCAATAATTCTTCTAAGTGTGTTCAAATAATCATAATTTCCTTATCGTATGTTTCTACCAGCAGCTTCCATGCGCTTGTATAATTTTCCTCGGACATCTGGAATCCTTGGATTACCTTCAAAGTTTCACCTTGAAGAACTCCAATGAAATAGTGCTGTTTTTGAACATTTGTTAATCGCATATCTGTGTGCATTGTGGCTTCGCAACTGTTTTTGAAAAAAATCCATTTTGAAAAGTCTCCATTAAATTCCGGTAATTTTATTTCTGGTAATCTCTGCATTTTCATATTGATTTTGTCAAGAACTGTTTGATAATGAACATCACCCACCTCTTCAGTCGGTGTCTGTTTATCTTCTGCAGCATCAACGATTTCTTGTCATGTAGCTACTGTCTCAAAATAAAACGACTCGAAGAGTTCTCTTTCCTTTTCACACTCTTGATTAAACATTTCTGTGGCTTCATCACCTGCTATCTCTTGTTGTTCTATTTCTTCTTGCTTGTTTTGAAATTTTTGCCAAGTTTCTTCACGTATTTTTAATTTAACTTTTGCTTCTGATTTAGTTGTGTCTTTATTGATGCTATTTTTCACTTTTGTTAATGTTCCCTTGATTGAAGCTCTTGATAATTTCAATTTATGTAATAGCGACATTTTTTAGGTTAATTAAGGGGCTCCGGAAGGCCCTATACGTCCCATGTTAATTTTACAGATTCCACTTTTCTTTTTCTCAGAAACTATTCATAATAACGGCGTTAAAAAATAGAGGTGAAACTTTAGGTCTTTTTGTGCATTTTAACACAGGGATTTACAAAAATTATTTTTGGTTTTTTAGAAAAAAATATTTAAAAATTGCTTGTATTTTTTGCACATTTTTTTGCACTTTTCTATTTATAAATCTTTACCTAGGCAAGTTATTGCAAAATCCCCGTGTTAAAATGTGAATAATAGTACACTTGAAAATCTGTAAAAATTTCATTCAATTCTGTCAAGTAGTTTTGGAGAAAAAGAAACAAATATAATTGAAAATGTAAATTTACGGAAAACAGCAATCAAAGTTTCTAGTCCATTCCAGCCCACAATGTACGCACGCAACGTTACTTAGCAGCACATCACATAAAATTTTCATGCAAAAAATTTCATTGACATCACTTTCATCAGTGTCATTCATATTTGTATGATACATTGTATCTCATGAACATATTTTCTTTCCTGAACTACTAGGCTCAACGAAATTTTCTTCAATTCTTGGTGAAGATGGAGTTGTACTAGTACTAGTAGCCAACACTTGGATTTTGGGTTTACCCACGTTCTTCCTCTTTTTAAAAACGCGTAAATTGCTTCTAACCATATTGAAAAGGTAGATTGAACACTAAACGTAATTATATTACACCTTTATCTTCGATTTTCATTCACTTTCCACTTCAAAACAGCAAGAAAAACTCACTAGGCGCAGAACAACACAATGTAAACAAACTCACAAAGAAGCATGGCTTACATGTGGACACTATTCAGACATTTGAAGATCGTACAAGTGTCACCAACTTCGGAATTCGACACTGAATTCTCCCGCGTAATTAAAAAAATTAAAAAATTCGCATTGATACGGACGTCACAGCTGACAGATGCCGGAACTCTCCGGAGAGGCCACGCCCCCTAATCTCAGAAGTAAATTTGAACACTTTAGAAGCCGCAAAGGTGCATAAATTATATATCAAATTAAAGAGGAGATTTTAAATATTAAAATGCAACCAAAAACTGAAAATCGAAAATCTCATGATTTTTTTCCCCTTCCGGAGCCCCTTAAATACTTTAAGTATCTAATTGCTTGAATAACTCTGACTTTGAAATTAATAACTCACACCTTACCAAATTATCTTATAAACAAAAACTATTAAATGTTCGAATGAAGCGACTCACTAACCTGATATATGCTTGTCCTTGCCCTAACGTGGGCGATGACTCTTGACTTATGATGCTTTTCCCGGTTTATTTGAAATCGTATGCAATTTTCACGTGTCTGTTTTTCTCTGATTCAGTTGAATATTGTTAAATTCTACTTGTATTCACTCTGTGGTTGTGTGCTTATATCAGGTTGCTGAGAGTCGAGCCTATTGAGCGCCAATGTTAATTGAGAAGGATGAAAATCACAATATGTGACATTTATTGAGCCATTGAATCGTAACCACAAAACAACGTCTTGGCAACTGTCAGTTCCACCTGCAGTACATACATTCTAAGTAACAGTTCTCAACAAAACCATATTAGCTTCATTATTTGATCTGAAGTGCTAGATACAACGGATTTTGAAATGTGAATAATAGAAACCAAGGACTTCCAAAATATTTTATTTGCATAGACATAAATATTATTAGATAAATTAATTTTTACCTATTTTTGTAGAAAAAAGGATGATTTTATTATTTGGGAGCAATTGATATGCAAAACAACAGCATATATTAGTCTTAATACATAAAGAACGTTTGTTTAATTATATACCACTGCACTACTTATAATCTTGCTCATATTTTTGAAAACGTTCAAGAGGGTTAACTCAGAATTAACTGCAAAGAAGACAACTGGCAGAAGGCAACTGGTCTTTTCACATTAGTATTTATAAATAGAAGAGTATAGATACGGAATAGATAGATGTAGTTACAGATACATAGATTAAGGTTTATGGTTGCAAATCAGAGCCTATAGTACTCCAAACCTTTAAGGAAAAGCAAGCACATAAGTTTCACGGATATTGATTCAGTAGATTAAGAGATTATCGCCCTGAAAGTCAACACACTTGTCTTTATATATATATATATATACTAGCTGGTGTACCCGGCGTTGCTCGGGTTTATAGTAAATTAGTCAGGGAGAGGAATTCCAATTTTTCATACCCTGCGGTGGGGCCTACTATCTTTTCTGTTGTATCCCTTCTCCGCCCTGCTCCTCCCTGCCATGCTCTGCACGGCCACGCTTCGATAGCCCTGTCTTCTCTTCACCCCCATTGGGAAATTTCCGGTCTACCTCGCTCACTTTTTCACAAACAAATTATATTTTTCTTATTTGGGCTTCCAGTTCCTAAACTTTCTTCACTTTATAACTAAAAACAATAAACAATTCTAAACTACAGAATAAAATACTTGTAAACTCACGTATATTTTGTGGTTTCTTTTGTGGAGTTTCACATATTACTTCCAATACTGTCAATAAATTGACACATTGTAAAACTTACTCTTTTTTAATATTTTGTCTTCTCTTGTATTCATAAACAAATATTTGAAATTGATCTGTCAAATCGTGACCTTGAAGGGTCTGACTGTTTTAAGCGAAATTTAACATGCCAGAGTTATCGCACGGAGACGCTAGAAGATAGCAATATGAATGTATATGTCAAAACGTAATTGACGAATCATAATCATAAAAGTAAATGAAAGTATCAATATTGAACGTAATTACCAGTATTTATTGTTATGTTTGGAATAACACACGCTTTTAGACAACACAGATTTATTACACAGAAAGAACTCACGGTACAATTCCAAATCCAAAAGAATGTGCCGTATTACAATAGCCAAAGTTAAATTCCAAAATGCCAGGAGATGTACCAATACAGAGCAGGGTCTAACCGTTACAACAACAAGAATTTCCTAATAACTTCGCCGGGCCAATTACAACTTTATGCGTTACAAATCTCCTAGCTCTAACACACCAATAATCACGACTCTTGCGCTCCCTCTCCGGGCGGGCGGCGCCCGCTCTTAAAGCGGGCGGCGCTGTAGATCCGCACTCCGTCCGCTGGCTCTCCGGCCAGCTCGTCGCTCGGGATTGGGCGGCGTATGTCAGGCTCTGCTGCCTCTGCCGACTCCTCTAACTGCCGCCGAGCGCTGCCCTCTAGGCGCGCACTTCAAAAAGTGTTCACAGCCGCGACATTTATAATTATTTTGAAGACGAAAAATATATATAAGTTTAAACTACGTGTAGAATAAAACTTTTTTATGTAAATCAATTAATCATAACATTGAAGCATGAGAACAATACTGATCCATCAACACTAAATTGACAATGTTCTTAACAAAACCATATTAGCTTCATTATTTGATCTGAAGTGCTATATATTAATGATCTTGAAATGTGAATAACAGAAACAAATTCATGCGTTGGGAGCAATTGCAATGCAAAATAATAGCACAGATTAGTCTCAATATGTAAGTGAGCATTGCTTAATTACTTACTACTGCACTAATCTTCTGCACATAATGAAGAAAAAAATATACTGGATGGAACCAAAACCTACAAACATTTTACATTTTACCAATTTGAACATTAAAAGTGTGTAAATAGTCAATTTGTCAGTGCTATTGAAAAGCAACCCTACTACGTAGAGAATTATTTACATTTGCATCCCCCCTTGCAGTATTATTTTCAATAGTGCGAGTGAGTACTTCAGCAAGTCGCACTTCTCTTAATAGCCATTTCAAAACGTTTATAAACTGCCCATCTATTCGCACTTGTATAATCTGTTTTGACAACTTGACACTCGCATTGTTTCACGAAATTCAATGTTTACAAATTTCTGTAAAAGAAGAGGTTGTTTAGAATGTATACGATATCTATATATAATACATTGTAGATTACTGTATATTCTGTACTATATATTATTGTACATTGCTGTCTCAACCTACCTCAATTTCTGTACAAATTCAAACTCCAATGTTTTATAACCACTTTGTACATACCACGGATTAAGGATAATGCATGTACCTTGTCATCTTTACCACTTTAGTTACCGATTTCTTCCAAATATTCCACCAATGTTCAGAACTAACAAATCACCACCGTTCATACAGGGACATTACATAACCTTATTCCAAGTCCAATGAATCTCGTAATAATTGTGGACATTGATGAAATCAGTAGTAGATCTTAGACGTCATCCTCTGGTGGCGCACAGCTAAACTATTGACATTGATGCGCTCTTGAATCTGTGATGTAAAGCTATGCCAAAAATGTCGAGAAAAGTAATTATTTTGTAAATATATTACAGTTTATGGTTGTAAATCATAGCCTATAGTACTCCAGACCTTTAAAGGAAGTTAGCACAAAAGTTTCATCGGCATTGGTTCAGTAGATTCAAATATTACCGCGTTGGAAGACAACGCACTTCTGTCTTTATATATTAGTATATATATATATATATATATATATATATATATATATATATATATATATATGTAATATATCTGTTTTTCTATTAGATTGAAATAGTAACACGAATTTGTTGCTCTGCAATAACAAAGTTTATTTTTATTGCTTCATACAAAAAGGTATAACACAAACACTTATTCTAATCATTAATCTTACCTGCAATAACAAAGAAACAACATTCAATGTTATTATTCAATTTGCAGCTTCTTGATAAAGCTTATAATATTTACGACCTTATGTCGTCCCTGAATCAGTCACTTTTTTCAACAACCACGCGTGCGTCTCGTTCGAGATCTACGCTATCGATCCGCTCATCATTCGATTGAAGTGCTAAACTCAATTAGGTTAGGGATACCTCCCTTACATCTTCCCCCCAAAAATAAAGGTTTTGGTACAAAATTTTTCGTGCGAAATTGTGTAAAGATTTTTTATTCATCTGGTGCAGGGGTTGGAATGAGTTTAGAGATGTGAAATAAATTTGATTCTGATTTTTTGTGTCCTGTGTCAATTTCACAAATTGATTTTGATATTTTCTTCTGAATCTTGTAGGGTCCAATTCTCAATTCATCCAATTTTTTTCGGTTCATTCGGTTACCATTTTCGATGAATACCAGGTCTCCAGCATTGAAGTCATAGTCTTTCCTGTTTTTGTCAAATAATGTTTTTATTGTATTCATGGTGTTTACAACTGTTCTGTAGGGCAATTGTTCTATCATTCTCTAGATTATTAGCATTTTTATTTTGTATCAGTTCTTTTGGTAATATTGAGGTATCTTCACCGATTAGCAAGTATTTTGGGCTGAATCCAGTTACAGTGTGTTCAGTTTCATTGTATTTTTTTACACAATTATGTGCTACATTTGTCCATGCATACTTTTTTTCTTCATTTATTGTACATCTAATTTTATTCACTAAGGTTTGATTAAGTCTTTCATTTAAACCATTGGAGAATGGTGCGTTAACCGCTGTAAAAATCATAGTGATATTCTTCTTTACTAGAAAATCTTTGAAATCTTTGGAGTTTATGCTTGGGTATTGATCAGTCAGAAGTATTTTAATATTATGATCTTTAAGTGCCATTTCCGTTAGTTTGATGAAATCAGATGAGTTTTGTGTTTTTGATGTTAATATGTAGGCAAATCTTGTGAAGTGATCCACAAGAAGATGTAAATAGTTTTTAGAGGATCGTGAACCACCGAATTCACCAATCGTGTCAATGGAAACTACATCAAACGGTTTTCGTGCAGGACCAAGATGTGACATCAAACCAATTTTGTCTTGTCCTCTTGATTTGTTTTTTATACACACTTCACAGTTTTTACATTTTTTTATGTTTTCTGAAATATTTTTTGATGTATAATGAGGTAGTATTTTGCTTTGCATTTGTTTCATCCCTATGTGGCCAAAATGTTTGTGTATGTTTCCTATAAACTTCTTACAAAATTCTTCTGATAATATGAAGTTTTCTTTTTTTCTCATTTTTTTGTAATACAGGTTGTCTTTAAAAGTTAGTCTGTGTTTGCTAGTTTTTATATCTTCGTTTTTTTTATCCTCAATAAACTCTTCTATTGTTATTAAATTCACAGTTTTTAAATTATCATCTTCATCTTCATGAGGTTCTAGTACTGGGTTTCTACTCAAACAGTCTGCTTCTAAGTTATTTTTACCTGGATGGTATATTATTTCGAAGTCATATTGTGATAAATAGTAGGTGAGATCACCTAATTCTTCATCTGTTCTAGATTTGATATTCATTTTGTTTAATGGTGTATGATCTGAAAATACTTTGAAATGTCTGCCTATAAGCCAGTGTTGCCAATACTTTAGTGATTCTTTTATTGCTAGGGCTTCCAAGTAAATGGCTTTTTTTCTTTTTTGTGATTCGTTCAGTTTCTTTGAAAAATATGCTACTGGTTTTTCACTTTTTGGATCATCATGTATTTGTGGTTGTTTTAATACGGCTCCCATGCGCAGTGACTTGCATCTGTGTATATATGTATGGGTAGGTCTGGATCAAAAATAGCTAAGACTGGTTGGGTGCAGAGGAAATATTTCATATATTCGAAGGCTTTTTGACATTCCTCAGACCATATGAATTTTTGTCCTTTTCTTAATAGATTATGTAGTGGTTCTAGAATTAATGAAATCTTGGGTATGTATTCATTGTAGAAATTGATTTTTCCCAAGAATTGTCTCACATTTTTCTGATTTTTTGGTACAGGAAATTTTGTATTGATATCAAGTTATCTTTTATTGGAGAGATTGAGTTGTGTTTTATTATGTGTCCTAAATACTGCACGGAATCCAGTGCAAATGTGCATTTAGAAAGTTTTAATCTGAATCCTTCTTTCATTATTGCTTCCAGTAATTGTGATAGATGGCCAATATGTTCTTCGAAGGTTTTAGAAAAAATTAATATGTCATCAATGTAGTTCACTGTAAAAGTTGATAATTTATGTTTTCTTATTATATTGGTGAGGATTCTTTGAAAGATAGCTGGTGCTGTTTTTAATCCAAATGGCAGACATGTCCATTGAAAATGACCTCCTTGTGTTACAAATCCTGTTTTACTTCTATCTTCGATTCGTAGGGGAATGGACCAAGATGCTGAGTTTATATCAAGTTTTGAAAAATATTTGCAATTTCTTGTTTTAATTACTAAGTCTTCGATTAGTGGAAATGGTTGTGATTGAGGAACTATGATGTCATTTAAATCTCTAAAGTCTATGCATAGTCTTGATTTTTTGTGTTCATCTCTTTTGTATGCTAGTGTCACCGGAGCAGCAAAGGGACTATATTCGATTAACTTCGATTAACTTTCTCTCAAGTAATTGTGAAATTTGTTCCTCTATTTCTTTTTTTGTCTTCAATTGTGCATCTGTAAGGTCTTTTACAACAGTATTTATCTATTTTAAGATCTATTCTAGCTTCATAATCTTTTACTGTGCCTATGTCATATTTATCTTTTGAAAATATAATTTTATATTTATCTATGAGATTGTTTATAATAGTTTCTTCGTGATGATTTAAGTGATTTGTTAAGATTTCAAAATCGTTTAAGTTAACATGTTCATTAAAATTAATTCGATATTCTTGTTTCTCTGGAAAATCAGAGATTCAGGAAAATTTTCATTATCAATTATGAAAACATTAATATATTCCTCTGCATTTAATATTCTTACTTTGAGAGTTATCAATCCATCTGTTTTATGTACGAACATTTGAACGTTTTATGTACGAATGTATCGAACATTTGAGAGCGCAGTTGCAATAGGGGAGGGTGATGGTGGGAGGGCGTGGCTCCGTGAACAGGAACAAGGGGCTGCCGTCGGCGGAGCTGGCATGGAGCCCGCAGGAGGCGGCGCCCGCCGCCTTCGCCCACGACGCAGAGGCCGTGATGCAGGTGGCCTCCGAGGGAGCCTTCACCCGTGAGCACGCCCGCCCCCACGCCCCTTTGGCGGCGGTCACGCCCCGCCCACGCATGCCCCTCCAGAGTAATATGTGCAATCATTTCAATATAAAAATATTAATTTCTGTACCTTTACACGAGAAAATATTTATCTTCTAGCCTCGTTATTTGTATTAAATACAAAACCAATTACATTACTCTCTCAAAAAACACCTATGATTTTTAGTAATATATTGAACTAAATTACAGAGTAACTTAAATTAATTCTACAAATAATTCGAAATTCATTCTCAATGTTCACTTTTCGAGTAATTAGTCCTAAATAATTTTATTCACAGCAATAAGAGCATGTAATAACTCAAATGATAACTAAAATTTGTGATAAATTGCATCATGTTTTGAAAATAAGATTGCACATAAAACCATCGATAATTATATATCAATAAATTTCAGTTTCGTAAAAAATGTAAACCTTCCGATAGAAATTAAAATAATCGTTGAGGCTCTAAGGCCTCCCTCGGAAATGATAGGAGTAGTTTAGTGATATTTAGGTGTAAATCTCCACAAATCTTAAGTTCATAATAAATATTTTCGCACCCTGTGGGGTGGCGATTCCAAACCTTCCCTCTCTGAGCGGGGCGGTGGGAGGGGGTGAGTTGAAGGGGGAGGGGTGCGCTGCGCAGTGCGGCGCTTTTCGTCGCCGGCGCAGCTGAAGACGTACATGCACGAGGCGGCGCGCCTGCGACAGGACGACCCGGGCGACGGCCCCGTCACGCTGGCAGGGGTGGTGCTCGCGGACGACGCCCACCCCGCCACCCCGCAGCTCTGCTCCCCGCGCCTCAAGGTACTAGCCCACATGCGCCTGCTCCCCGCGCCTCAAGGTACTAGCCCACATGCGCCTGCTCCCCGCGCCTCGAGGTACTAGCCCACATGCGCCTGCTCCCCGCGCCTCAAGGTACTAGCCCACATGCGCCTGCTCCCCGCGCCTCGAGGTACTAGCCCACACGCACCTGCTCCCCGCGCCTCAAGGTACTAGCCCACATGCACCTGCTCCCCACGCCTCAAGGTATTAGCCCACATGCGCCTGCTCCCCGCGCCTCAAGGTACTAGCCCACATGCGCCTGCTCCCCACGCCTCAAGGTACTAGCCCACATGCGCCTGCTCCCCACGCCTCAAGGTACTAGCCCACATGCGCCTGCTCCCCACGCCTCAAGGTACTAGCCCACATGCGCCTGCTCCCCGCGCCTCAAGGTACTAGCCCACATGCGCCTGCTCCCCGCGCCTCAAGGTATTAGCCCACATGCGCCTGCTCCCCGCGCCTCAAGGTATTAGCCCACATGCGCCTGCTCCCCGCGCCTCAAGGTACTAGCCCACATGCGCCTGCTCCCCGCGCCTCAAGGTATTAGCCCACATGCGCCTGCTCCCCACGCCTCAAGGTATTAGCCCACAAGCACTACCATACGGCTGCTCGCCACGCATCAAATTTCCAACCCACTTGCACTATCTTAAGTTAGAATGGGCCAAGCAGTTTCGTCTGTATAGAGAAGGGGAACGTCGAGATGGTCGGCCATTGTATGTGATGGAAAATATGTCGTTTGCAAAATAACTTCTCCATGATAGACGTATAACACTTCAAGATATCAGAACAAGGTTGGAACTTACGGGAAAAACTGGTGTAGGACCATTCAAGAAAAAACTTTTATCAAGCAGGTCAGTGGAAGATGGAGGCAAAAGGCAATGATGGCTTAGTCAGAACTGAAGATCATGGGAACAATATCTTGTGATCACCAGGGGATTCTCTTGATAGAATTTCTGAAAAGGAACACCGCCGACAATGAAGTGTGTTATTCCTTTTTGGACAAACTTCAATTCGAAATAATAGAAAATGGATGAGGGAAATTAAGCCGTTGTGTTTGTCTACTGCCTGACACTGCTCCAGTTCACAAGGCTGTTGTTGCCTTGGCTGTACAGAAAGGCAATGGCTTCAAAGACATTCAGTATCCAGCCAACAGCAAGAGATCTTTCGCCCAGTGACTTTCACATATTCTCTAAACTAAACAAGGAACTTAGAGAAAGAAAATTTTCGGACGACAATGAAGTGAAAGAAGTAATTTTCTGGTATTTTTTCAAAGATTCTCAATATTTTTTCACTGGTAAAATATAACCAAAAGATGTTAAAAGTGTATTGAAGAAAAGGAGGATTATATTAGAAAGTAGCAGTGCTGTTTCCTTTCTATCGTCTGTAAAAATTTGACTGACAAGAAACTTTTGGAATTACCTACGTATCTAGGAGAATTCTTGGTTGGTGTTTTCCCTTAGTAATCGCGCTCGCAACATTGGTACGCGAGCGGTCGCGTGGATTACAATTGTAATTAATTTTAAAAACTATTAACAATATTTTACGAACAATTCGACTTTTAGTTTAAATATAGACGAATAATGGTAATGACGAAATAGTACCAAATTTATTAGGTCGTTGACATGTTCCAAATGCAATGACAAACAAAAATGCATGGACTATCCCTTCAAACAAATATACTGTAATATCTGCCAGTAGATATTTGATTTTGAATGATGACAAACGTTTGTCAACTCACGCAGTTAACATTGAATGAAGACTGTATTACAATAGTAATTCTGGAGAGTTAAGAGTCATGGGAATCGTCCATGATACAAATAAAAGAAGTGTACTGTACACAACCGTAAAGTAATCAGTACGAAATTATCATTTGAGTTTGCCGAGAAAACACACATTAAATCTTGTCAGGGATTACGTATTTTCAGGGATTCTTCAATCCATTATCATACTTCTAACACTTTGAAATATTGAGAATGACTGTTCTCCATGTACAAGAATCCCTGAATAGTCTGTCAATAAATGTTGCAATTTTGATGCGTACCGCCTTTGACAATTTCAGCGTACCACCGTCAAAAATTTAAATACGGACTCAGGAGGGTTAGAAAGGAAGAAAGACCTAATAATACATTTTCATTTTCTGAATGTAATTACTAAATTTGCTTTGATTTTTCAGAGCAATATTCCATTTTGTAGTTTATAGCCGTGAAAAGGTAAACTTTCTTCAACAACACTGAATTAGAGGAATTATGTTTGTATCTAGTGCTCAAGGTCGGCGAGTCTCCCAAGATCCCCTTATTTTAATGCTAAGGAGGGAGTGGGCCCCTCCCCCGCCCAGGGGCTCTGACAGGGAGCAATTAAGCCCCCTGCGCCTGCGCGCACAGTGGGAGGGTGCCAAGAAGAGGCAGTGTGTGCTATGCCTGTCTGTGAAGGTGACGCTGCGTTTTCCCAGTGAACTGCGCCAGGAGAGAAGCATACAAAGCGAAATTGATGATTGGATGACAGACAGCCTTTTCCCGGAATTTCAAAGCTCGGGTCCCCGTGACTTCCTAATGGTAAGTAGGAAACGAAACACAATGAAGAAATCAACGCTCAATTATTATGAACTGACTCCTCAATAAAAATCAGTATTAAATCCCAATAAATGTCGAAATGTCTATACACCCTTATAAATACACACACACTGACACACATTCAGGATGTTCGAATAGGAAACGTCAAAAAATCGACAATAAGCTCTTAGACAATTGTAAAGAAATTTTTAAGACTGTTTTTTTTAATTTCTGAGTTAATTATTCTTTCTGAACAAATTTATTCATTTATTTGGCATAATATACATGTAATAATATACATGTTTCTGGAGTGTTTCTATGCTTCTGCAATTAAAATTGTTGCTAGAAAGATTTTTTCAAATCAACTTTTGAGTGCTTCTTGTGGCTCAGTCATTCAGAATATACAAGTTAATTAGACAAAATATTCTTAAAATGGTCTTAAGAACTTATTTTTCCAATTTTTGACATTTCCTCCCCGGATATCCTATATATTGGGGCCCAAGTTACCCTGAACTTCTGTTTCGAGTTCGAAAATGTTGCAGGCTGGAAATCAAACATAAAATTCTACTTTTGAGATTTATTGTGAGACAGGGGATCATTGTTGAGAGTAACAACCTTGTTTATGTCATGTATTCGTAGAACTAGCATTGAAAGATTTCAATTAGAGAACAAATTTATTTTTTTAGAATGATTATAATTACATTTATAATATCTTGAATAATTAATTATGGCACTATGAATCAAATTTATTATATGAAGCTTGTTATTTTAATCAAATTAAGTTAATTATTTTCTCTGATCATTTATATGAGCTCTCTAAAATTTTTTTTGTTTCTCAACTCTGGTCACGATATTTTAAAACATTTTAAATTGTCACACGTCTGAATACCTTAACCATGAGATATGTTGTAAAGAGACCGATTTTCATGTCTGTACTAATCGGATCCCTAGTGAATGGTTTTAAACAAATGAGGTACAAAAAAAATTAAAAAATTAGGAGTGGAGGAAATTCTGTATTGAATAGATCGGAACTTTCCTTTATTGATAGAAAGCTAGGAAATTTGCGTTGTTGGAAATTCGCAGCGAGAATGGAAACGGGAAAATGGCGCCATGCGCATCTTTGCAAGTTGGAAAATGAGAGAGCAAGATGTCCGAGCGAGTTCTTGCTTTGAAAACGTGTTGCGTTGTGGAACTGATTGTAATTGTTACTACCTACGAAAGGACGATTATTAACAATTAGATGTATTTATTGAACTGTCTTATAAGCTAGCTGAACCCGTGCGATTACATCGCACCAGAGAGCTGAAGAAAAGTTATCACAGAAAGTACTACATTTCCATGAACATTCACGTTTTGTATTTACCAAGATCTTTACAAGTATAGTTTGTGGTGTGTAATACATTGTAATAGGGAAGAATTGTTTGGACAACTATTTGTTAACTAACGAAAATAAAGTTACTTCCTAGCATTGAACATAATATAACATTTTTATGAGGGAAATCTCTAAAAAAAGGGCGTTGTAAATAAAAACAAAAAACGTTGAGTCAATAACTTTGAAAGGGTTATGTGTAGATATGCTTTGAATAATGTCATTTCGATTCCCTTCTCATCAATATATTCTTTATATTTTGCCCTGTAAAAATGTTAAGTAGTTTTATCAACCATGTGTGAGTGATGTGAGTGATGTCCATGTGTGAGTGATCAGTAAAATTCAGTGTCTTTATAAATATTGTTATATGAGCATGTGTGCGTGTGTTTTCTAAACAACTAACCATTTGACAGAACGTAAATTATACTTACATTACCGGTCGCGTGGTGAACTCCGTCAACCAACGTATGCACCAATGAAAATTGTTATGTGCAAGATTGAAACAACAACAGTTCTTTCACCAATTTTATTTCCAGAAAATCACAATCCAAATCAAAGCCGTTATACAGTCCAGGTCCCAGTCCGCCAGAAGAAAAACTCAACGTAGACACAAGCACTTGATCGCAATCACCACTACTCCTAGGCACTTACTCGTCACTCTCGAGCTGTTCCACACTGCCTACCGCCCCGGGCGAGGCCCTTTAAATATGCCCCCTGAGGCATCAGGGCGAGTCTTCTACTCCCCACCTCCATGGCGGGGCAAGGAGGGGAAAGGCTCCTGCGATTGTTTGGCCGACACGGCCCGGTGACCACAGACAGACGCCGCCGCTTGCCCTGCGCCTGGTGGCGTCTTCCCGAACTTCTCATTTCCCTACTGGTCGCGCTCACGGCGCGACACTACAGCGGCCACAGTGGGCCACAACAATGTTGGCCGGTACAGTGTGCTCGTACAGTGTGCCCGTTACGTGGGCACAAATGCTGTTATACACAGCAAAAATAATTTTACTTATTTACTAATACACCGCTTCTGCGCTCTTGAAAAGTCTACTGGAGGATGTTAACAATGCAGTGAAAAGATACTGAAACTTTCAGTTGCGCAACAACTAGCGATTATAATCTTGGAACAAAAAACGGCGTGTGGTTGACTCAGTCAACCAACGCGACCGCCCGAGGGTTAATACAAGATGGGTTGTTATAAGTAGAGAAACAGAGCAGTGAATGGATAGCGCAGTGTTAAAGTGTTGTTCCAGAACTGGAGGAGCGGCGGGTTTGATGCCGAGTCTAGGTAGACATTTCTACATTTCTACAAGACAATTCTACATTTGTCTTGTCAATGTTATGGATAAAGCAGCCAAAATTTTCATTCAGCGAACAAGGCCAATATTTGAATTATGAAGAAATTACAAAATTGACGATGATGTAATCCGTTTTGGTAAAACGATTTCTCTAAGAAATGAATGAAAAATCCTATTTGTGTGGTCTTGGCGATGTCTGCACAGGACACTGGGCCGATGCCTGGCTACACGAAGGAAGGCTTCACAGCGCTGCAAGCGAGGGTGGCGCGCGCGGTGGCGCAGCATTGTACTAAACAATCGCGACGCCGCCTCCAGCCCCTGCACGGCAAGGTAACGCAGAACGCTACGCAACGCTACGCTACGCAAATCTCAATCTTCAATTTTGTCATTTTGGCATGTTTCATTTTTACAATTTCCGGAAATAGAGAGTTACCCAGAAATAAAACTATCCACAATTCTTTTACAATCTTATGGATTCAATGAGAAATTTTAGAAAAACAATTGTGAGCATTTTTGGGGAAAAACAATATAAAAAATAAAATATGCCTTTCATTCTCGCTAAATTACACAAAATTTCTCATATTTTAAAAAAAATTGCATATGACTTCATTTTAGGATTTGTCTCAAAAGGATATATTATATTATGGAAAAAACTCTATTGTCAGTAATATAATTGTATGAAGACGGATATTTGCGAAGATGGAAGTTGCATCATTCTCTTTAGTGTTCTTTCTGTTCTTTTGTTGAAGCTGGATGTAAAGAACCTCCACAGTTTGAGATATTTGTTTCAAATTCAGACGGCCTCAAATTCCTTTAAATAGATTGAGAAAAATTAGTTTAGGAGAATATCGGCGGAAGGGTGCAGTCTATAGGTTGACCACGAACTAACAGACAGTCTGAAAGACAGACGTTTTCCCATCAGTCGATTTTTCGGTACCAAGTTCCCACCAAAAGTGAATTCTGACTAGAAAATATGAGTAGGTAATTTACTACATACTGCGGCCCACGCGTCGGTATCAAGCCGTAAGGCCAGCACCCGACCTTAGACGTCTTGGTGGTGGCGAACACAAATCGCCGGATGGACAGCTAGCTCAGTTAGACGTCATAGTGTGGACACAAATAATAAAAAAAAGGAAGAATAGGGGGTCAGGGTCGTGAAGAACGTTTTGGAGTGGATGCAAATTACTAAAACCTCGAGTTAGAATCACTTTTCACTTATTTTAGTATATTCTAGAAAATTGCTGCTGTGACAATTACATGAAATGACACTCAAAAAAATCAAATACAGAATAACTATGTCTGGAAGAAAAAACCCAACACACACTAATGACTCGATACACAACTTCTTACTCTCATTTATAACACAAATTTTCAATAAACACACACATTCAGCAATGCTGAGAATCGTTAAAAATATTACTTTATACCAAAGAAAACAAATTGAAAATCAAAGCTAGTAATTCTGAACACTGCTTTAAAATGAAATACTCTCTCTCTCTCTCTCTCTCTCTCTCTCTCTCTCTCTCTCTCTCTAAAAATTCAGAGAATAATTAATATTGTAATTCGTCTCTTACTCAGACTCTTATTCACTAATTTACAATATTATATTTTCGAATCCTTTTAAAAGAAAAGATTGATTCTGTCCTCACGTGCTAAAAATAGGAAACAAATGTACTTTTGCTTTCTTTATCTTTTAAGTACAGCAAATATGTTACTCTCCCCTCTTTATACGTAAAGAATTCAGAATAAACTTGCTGTTTAAAATGAATTACTCCTTTCGATATAAAAACAGTTCATTTGGCACGACCTTACTTCTATTCTTCTCGGCCTCGTCGGGAAGTCCGCTGCACCTTCTCCCCTAATTTCCTGGGTGTTGTTGTAGGCCTTGAAGCGTCGGAGCTTCGGGTTGAGAACACAGTCGCCCACCAGAAACGCGTTCTCCGTCTCGTACAAGGTTTATATTCTTTCATACTCTCATATAAATTCTAATTGACTTCGAATTATGACTTAATAACCAACTGTATATTCAGAGTGTTGAATTAAATCCAGAGATCAACCTTTTTTATACGAGCACAAAATTTAAGAGACCTAATAATAAAACTGGAAAGAAAAAATTGAATGCAACTATTAATTTACTGCCATATGTTCAAAAACTCCTCTCACTTCATTCTCCTATTATAAATTCAAAATGTCTCTTATCTTTCTCTCAAGATTACGTTCAAATCAATTTATAATGGGATATTTACCTCTTCTTATCTTCCTGAAGAGTTTAATAAAAGATGCCAATCTGAAGTCCGCTGCAATATGAATCCCTGGCGGGTCGTTGTCAGTACGTCTGCCCAGTTCGGCTGCTAACCTCAGAAAGAACTTTTTCTTTCGTTTGACATCCGGTCTCGCACGATTTATTGTGGCGATCTCTATTGACCTAATTTTGAGTTAGCATTCTTTCGTATTCTTCCGCGTTGGCGCGCGTTCGAACTGCTCATTTCTCTCGCTCTCTCTTAGGTTTCCTGTGACACGTTTTCGAAGCAGTTAAGAAAACGGACGGTCACAATACAGGAACAAAATTTATCAAGTTTTTTGGTACTACTCCGGAAAAAAGAGTTATTCTTTTGAAAATTTGCCGTTTTTGGCGCACAATTACAATACTTTAACTTCTCACGAAGTAAGTGTGAGAAAGGGTTATCTGTTTCATCAAAAAATATTAAAAATGTACTCATATTTTCAAAAAAAGTGAATATAACATTTCATCAAGGTCTGACTTTTATGAAAATACTACCAGATCCCGGCAGATGCTGTCCTGCTCTCTCTTCCTTCACTTCTCTTTTTCCCTTATTCTCTCTCCCTCTTTTTCTATCTCTTTCCTCCTCGGTTTTTCTTTCCCTCCTTTATAGTGGCCTCTCTTTTTTCCTCTCTCCTTTTCCATCTCTTTCTCTCTTTCTCATTTCCCCTTCACTCTTTCCCCTTCTTTCTCTTTCCCCTTCTCTCTCGTTTCCCTCCTCTCTCTTCCCTCTCTTTCTTCCTGTCATTTTATCCTCCCTCTCATTTATCTTTTCTCCCTTTTCTCTTCTCTCTTTCCTCTTCTTTCTCTTTTCCCATTTTCTCTTTTCCACTCTTTTCCTTCTTATCTTTTTTCTTTTTTTTCCATCTCCCTTTTGCCATCTATCCTTTCCTTTTCTTTCCTCTCTTTTACCCTCTCTTTTTTGCTTTTTATCTCTTTCCACTCCTTTTATCTATGTCCCTCTTTCTCCCTATACGTCTCCCCTCCCCTTTTCCCCGTCCTCTTTTAACATTTTTCCTTCTTTTAACTTTCTCTTTCCTCTCTATTTTCCCTCTCTCGTTTTACCCTGTCTCGTTTCCCCTACCCTCTCTCTTTTCACCTCTCTTTTTCCTCTCTCTTCCCTCTCTATATTTTCCTCTTTTCCACTCTCTTCGTTTTCCCTTCTTTCTCTCTTTTCCCCTCTCTTTTTTCTCTATCTTTTCCGTCTTTATACATGTATTTTCCCCCTCTTTTCCCTTTTCTTTTCGTTCACTTTTCCAACCCTCTCTCATTTTCTCTCTCTATTTCCTTTCCCTTCTTTCTCATTTCCCCTCACTCTTTCCTATCCCTTCTCTCTCCATCTTGCATTGCTGGTTTTTCCTGGCCTCCTCGGCCTCGTCCCGCGTCACACAGCAACGCCCAGCAATACTGAAAATGGGTTCCCATGATTGGGAATTGCATTTAACTGAAGCGCTATTTTGTTCTGCAGCGCCTTCTAGTGGTGTTACTAAAAATGAACAGCATAAAACCTACATGAAATCACATAGATACCCTTTCCCATGAAAACACATAGATGAACTATCATGGAGATTGGTCACACGGCCATCCCCCTATGCTTACTTTGTGATTCTACCGCACCGCTGCTGGTCTCTTGCGGAATATATCAGAAAACCGTCTCTTAGCGACAGGCGAAAAATAACGACCGTGGTGTATCTACCAGCATATTATTTAAATTATTTATTTTCCGCATTTGTGTTGTATTAATCATTACCAAGCATTTCAAGAACACTGTGTCAAATCCTGAAGAAGAGCCTGTAAATATTTCGTATCTGTTCATACACTAATTTTTGTGGAATCGATGTCGATTACATGTCGTTGAATTCACTTTTATTAGTATAGATTTTATTAAGAAACAAATGCTAAAACAGGAACATACTTTCTCACATTTGTATAACTGTTCTCATTTTGAGCAGCCCATCATGCAGACAAGGTTTAATAATTTCACATATAAATTAAACATCCAGAACAAATAGCCAACAAATTTATAGCCACATACGAAACTACGATATCAATACGTAATATTATGCATTAGTGTATCGTTCCCGACTTTACTAAAAATGAATATTCCATTTTATTAAAAATAGAGACATTGCAATTTTAACGTAAAGTAAATAAAGCCGCATTGTCTCTATCCCAACCAAATCGGCCTACAGGCAGTCATATTTTCAGTATAACTACTCCAAGACCTATACCGGGAGCGGTAGCTCAGTGCACCAACTGATGTCACTGCAGCGCCTCTGACCGGGAGGTCCTAGGTTCGAGTCCTGGTGGTGGAAGGATTTTTTGACACTAGCATTTTAGCTAGGTCGAATTCAGTCACTGTCTGGAGGAGAATTCTAGCGACCGGCTGCTCTGATCAGTAGTTTTCCGTGGATTCTCCGATCAAGACCAGGCGAATGTCGGAGCAGTACCCTACCAAACGGTCCACGGACCGCGCGCGATCTTTCCTTTCTCTTCCTTGACCTATCCCTTACACACACACTTACACTAACATGCACTACACTACCACATATCCCGGGAGACCGGTCGGGAGCTTAGAGCTTGTCCCGGCTGGGGCGGTGCCCCGCTTGTGGGAGAGTCCTGGTTAGGGGGAAACCCCACTAGCCAACGGTAGTTCGGCGTCGGATCTCGCCATCCAGTTGGGAACGATCACCGCGCATCTCCCGAGAAAAAAACATGCACTACACTCACGGGACTATGACCAAAGCAGTTGACGTGCACCGAAACACGAAAACATCAAATCAAATCCAAGATCCATCGCTGCATTGTTTGGTAATGCCGCGTACGGTGATAATATTAAATTCGTAATAAATGCTCGTACAATTATTTACGAATGTACTGTACGTACGGAATTCATTAGTTTCAATTTTTCGTTCATATTGTATTTAAATAGTATTTTTAAGAGAGAAAATGTAATTGGGCTAATTTCAATTAAAATTTGCTGGTTTTTGAAAGGAAATACATCATTTTATTGGTAATATTTTGTAGTGTCACCTTCCTTACTTCCCACTTTGATGCGAGGTTTTTGGACGAATGACTTCAGCAGAAGATTAGATTTGCTCGATGAGTGGCATCCGTATTAACAATGGTTGTCACTAGTTCTATTACAGTTGAAATTCTTTTCCAATGCAATGCAGGATATGAGGTCGTCTTTCGATACCAATGAAAAGAAAGATCAAGTACTTCTGAAAAATTAACAAGGAGAGTATATTGAAATATACCCTTCCATATACCCGTCTTGCTGCCCTCAAATTCCTGTAACCTGTTTCCGAATTTCTAATAAATATATGGGCACCAGGAAATGGTTTCGAGAATGAGCTCCCAAATTATATTTACTTATAACTCCGTTGCTGACTCAGTCGGCGGGTTCTTTACCAAAATAATCGTGAATACTTACGATTACCTAATTCGCCCCCCACACGCAGAAGCGTGGAATCTGAAATGCAAAATTTAAATATCCTACTGGATTGCACGTGACGGCAAATGATAATCAGCTTTCATCAATAGAAAATTAAAAAAATATTTATAAACTTTTGTAACTTCTTTTAAAATAAACAAAGTATAACATTCTTTTTGGTCATGTCTTTACTATAGCGCTATAGAACCTGTTATCCATGAGAAACTTGGGCACTGTCCTGGTGAAGGATGCCTCCCCATAGACTTCAGCAATGGGCCTCGTCCAATCTATTTTCTTGCTACCAACCAAATCCGTATCTTGTTGTTTCTTCTCATAAACCACTATGTACACTGTTTATTAATTGGCTTTCCATCCCCATTTAACTGCTTGAATTGCTACAAGTTCTAATACTCCTTATTGTTCATTCCCTAAGCAAAATCTTAAGTGCTGTTAAAATATTAGCATATAAGTTCACCAAGTTACAAATTACGCCCATGAAAATTATATAAGCCTCTGACCCGGGTTTCTATCATCGGAGACTAATTTCGATTATCATTGTTCGCTTAGTAAAATTCATAAGTCCCACTTTTGGCATTCACCGTTCACCTCGTACAAAACAATTTCTGAGTTCTATCTTTTGAACAATAACAACGACAAATAACTACGTCCGAACTCGCGTAAATTTTCTATGTTCAAGTAAACTGCTATATATCTAGCACCCTGATCCGATCGTTATCGTGTCGAGAGCTCGAATGAATATTCTTGTATCCTTCTTCAACATGTCAAGTTTTTTATCTTTTACTCTCTTGTTTAAAACAAAATTATGCGATCTACCTCGCGGCGTCATCTACGTCATTATTTTTGACCAATAACTCACGGATGCTACTTATCGCCCGCTTTTGAACTAATGGGCATTGTTTATATCTTGCACTCCAGTACCACGACAACCAGCGTCTTTTTGCTAATAACGTGTTATTTTTAATGAAATTCGCTGAATTTCATATTGGTGACAATCTGATATGTCACAATATTCTTTCTTAGAATTACAAAAAATGGAAAATAATGGCAGTAATCGTTGAATTGGATAACATTACACACTATCACTTCACACATAAACACTTACAAATGATTACACTCCAATCTCAGTGACAAATGCGCACACTCTCTGAAATTGAATGAACTTACAGATATACCCTTATGTACAAAATTGCACATCATGCAAAAAAAATGGGAAATAATCCTCTCAAACAGTTTCTATACAGTACGTAAAATCTCTTCTAAAAATTAAAAATTAACTTCAAGTTATTTATAATTGCATTAAATTGTATAATCCAGTTAAAAAAGTTAGTTACAACATGAATCAACAAAAGTTAGTTACAACCTTTTACAAAGAAATCTCACAAACATTACGCCAGTGAATAAGTAACTAGAATGCATTTTTTGGTGAAATAGAAATGTATCATCAAGTTAACGCTTTCTTTGGCCTCGAAAGAATTCGCTAATTCCAAAGAAATCTGTAGCGTGACATTTACGATAACTTTAAAATTTTAAATCATCTGTTTTCAGTTACGACGGTCCTTGAATGAATTACACTTTCTATAGTAGTGACTTCTATCATGTACGCCACCTTAAGTAACTATAATTCTGTTCACTTTGATGGCAACTATAGCTTCTAGCTAAATTACGTCACATTCACTAACAAGGGAAAATGGAATGCAGGTCACAGCAGAACGTTTACCCCTGGTCGTTTCAAATCTGGACGCAGTTGTTGGAAACGTAGACGTTTGCCGCGACCAAGGTGAGACAGCCGAGACTCTTGACAGGGCGTCGAAGCCGCAGCGCAGAATTCTATCTGGCGCTCCGTCGCCTTGCGTAGTAGTGTGGTCGTGTCGTTTATTTCGTTTTCCAGAACGAAAATTAATCCTCTTGCAACAGCGTCACGTACGAAAGAAAAGTAGGCAAAAGAAAAAACTATGGGGAAGAGCGTTAATTTGCTAGTGGCGAATTCACTCAAAGTTACAAATGCATGCTATGGTGCATTGTAATTCTTCGTTTGTAATTACATTGTCCACTTTTCATGGAATTTTATGATTATTATTGACACTTTAATGTAAAAATCTTGTATTTCACTTACGTTAAAAATTTCCATCAAGTAAATTGTAATTTCATTATCTCTAATGAGCTTTTAAGAAGAGGTTATCTGTCGCTTTTCTCAGCAGTCGGTAATCTTCCAGTACAACCTTTCTCCACGTAGATCATAGGTAAAATGAACAAGAATTCGTTTCTTCATCGTAATTTGCGAGCTTGTCGAAGAATTTTGAAATTGGTCGTTGCGTTGTAGTGAATATTATCTGAAGCGGTGGCAATTTTCCGTGCCTTCTAGTGGTCAATGCGAGTACTCTTATCATAAGTATAGCGCTGCACAGTGACAAGAAGTTAAGTTGCAAACATTTTAGCTTGTTGGCAGGAGATAGCGATTACAGTAGAAAAGAGTAAAAATCAATATTAATGTTTAAATTTTCAATAATGAATTGGTATTAGAATTAAATTATTTATTTTTCATATCCTTTTAATCCATTCCTGATTTTAGAGAAATGTTCTTGTTACTTTTGTTGATGAGGTAAGTACATATTACTCACATCATCAGGTCCGACATATCAAACACAACAGAAGTTGTGGACACAAACAAATCGCAAAATCTGCGAATACAAACAAATTCACGGTCGCCATCTGATTTAATCAGGAACAAAACAATTACTTTACTTTCAAAGCAATTGAACACTAAATATGCCGGCTGACCACGTTTAATAAGCCTAAGGATCAGCGGAATTAACACAGAAAAATTCCTAGGGCAATGACTTCGCAAAATGAAGTGCGTATATTCCAATAGGGAGTACGCAATACAGATTCGTGCTACTGAACAAACACGTAAATTGCCAGGGAAAGAAAGGTTAATGATTACTATGAGGAAACAATCAAAGTAAATTAACCAACACTTTATTACAATAAATAACAAGGTTATATTATTTCTCGAACAGGGAAACACATATCTGTACTCGAGGAATGATACAGAATCTACAATAAGAAATATCATCAAAAAGGTAGTGAACGTAACAATACTAGTTCACAAAAACCCACTGAAAATTAATACAGAACTACAAACAGCGTCGGACAAAGTATCCATTTTAGGAGTGCCGACGTCTTACGCACATTATCAAAAATTGACAAAGGCCTTCACATAAGAACCTTTCAATTACAAAAACTTACATAAATTGAATGGGACACTGTAGTAAACATGAAAATATACCTTCAGAATACAAGCAAGAAGGCATTAAACTGAACTACTAAATTTAAACCTTGAGAGCTCACTTGAGCTAGAAACAACAATTACATGCCCAATTAAACTAGTAAAATAACAAACAGGGACAAACCAAACATGGCAACTTTTCTGGGTGTCACACTCAACACTTTGATGGAATTGGATTGGATTTTGTTGCGCTGACACTTTATACCTCACACATATGTGTGTGTGCTGACTTTTACCACACAAAGCTGCTATACCAATGGCCGACCAAATGCCGACAGCAGCTTGTTGCCCGAGCTGCATACAACAAGCGAGCTCACGGGGCCAAGGACGGGGCGTACAAATGAGCCACGGATAAACCGTACGGGCTCTAGCTCCGCCGACAAACAGGTGCTCCAGAGGTCCCACGCGTCCAGCGTCTTACTAAGGACGTGAAGCTAAGTGATGCTGCAACATATCAACACAAACAAATTAGATAATGTGCACACACTATATAACAAACAAATGATTGCGCCGCACTGTGCCTAGACACGCAATCTTACGCAATGCCGCCGCCTGTAACAATAGGCTCGACGCGGAATGCGTTTACAACATTCTGACTGCCCAAATATGGCAAGTACAGATACACAACAATTTAAGTGAACTGAGTCGCCGCCAACAAATAATGGCTCGACACGAAACAGTCACATACAACAATTAAAGTGAACTGAGTCGCCGCCAACAAATAATGGCTCGACACGAAACAGTCACGACAATCCAAAAGCAAAAGATCAGCACAAGCGCAACATCAAACCAGAAATTTACAAAGTATACATAATTCTAAACATTATATACCAATCCAATTCCATCTCACATACGGCATAAATGCCGCTACAAAAATTTCTTACAACAACATAGTATAGGATTACACCTAAAGACACCCGTTACCATGTTACCCTGTCGGCCGAAGCCGATAAAACCGACGCGCGGTCGGGCGGAGTCGACGCGCCGAAGTAATATGGACCAAGACCTGTCAATAGGTAAAAGCCTTCCGCCGTTGAGGCAGCGCTCGCAGGCGCTTAAATAGATTCTCCCTGAGGGGCGAGGGAACAACAAGCATCGAGATGTGACGAGTCACAAATCGATCGTAGTACAAAGAACAAACAGAAACTGTAAGGCGAGCAACTTGTTAGGCACTCATAATAAGCATTCTTAGAAAGTGATACGTACTAGCCCTATCTAGCGGGCGGCAGGCGAACTATATACCTGCATGCAAATAAATTTTTATTTTGTTAATAATTTATTGATTTTAAAGCTATGAGGCCAAACAAGGTGTCTAAAACATCACAAAATTTATGTAAATTGCATATTTTGTTAGCCTGTAAGGCTAGAACATCTGTATTATTTATAATAAATGAAAACCTGTTTTATAATATGAAATTTTTACATCCTAATTTTTCAATTTTCCTTTGGACCCAAATGATTTGTCTAAAATGTAAACCATATTAATAAATACACCAACCTAAGTCTGTCTATGGCCATAGACTACAAAAACATACACTTTTAGATGGATTTTTTCCCATTTTATCATAGAAATATGACATATACCAGTGCAATGAATAAACTTAAATTACAAAACTAACTAAAGTACAATGAAATATTCTTCTCAGGTGCATAGATGGCTTCTCGGATGTCGATGAGAGGGTGCACTTTTGAAGAGTTAGTTTTGAAATTTAACAGTTCTCATGGCGCATATTTGGTGAGACACCTGTGTGTGTATGTGTGTATTTACGTTAAAAATTTACATCAAGTAAACTGTAATTCCATTACCTCTAATGAGCTTGTAATATATATATATATATATATATATATATATATATATATATATATATATATATATATATATATATATATTATGACGTACCTCATAATAATATATTATTATATTATATATTATTGTGACGTACCTCATGCTCGGTTAAGAAAACAATAGTTAATAGTTCATCTAAGGGACAGGTGTTCTTAGGAACACATACGTTGTACACAAAAAGATTTATTACAATTTTCCTTTAAAAAAAGACATGTACTGTAAACAAGTTACAGGTGAATTAGAAACACTAAATATCCATAGCTTTCCTAATCACAATTAGAACATATCCAAACAATATCCCTCAACCTTTTACATTCTCAGTTATGTTTATTTATTTTAACATCATCTTTACTTTTAATAACATGAGAGATCACCGCCTTTCTGCACTCAAGTAATGACGATACGTGAGTTAATATACAAAAGACAAAACTTACTTTTACAGATTGCCAATGACAGGGCTAGCTGGGCGGGGCAGGGTAAAATAGAGATCCTATGGAATAGAACGAGCCCCCACTGGGCAGGTAATGAATAAATGGAATTCTTCTTCGTACCTCATCCACTACTGTAAATTAAGTCGGGGTAACTACGGGTAAAATTTATACATTGGAAAAAACTCACAACAAGAGAAGAGACTACGTGAGTAGAAAAGTCAAAAGAATTTGGGCGTGGGCGCAGGGCGCGTGGCCTGAGGTGCGCCTGCGCCGCTTCTCCTACCCCACGCACCACTCCGACACCATGGCCGAAATCCTCCCCATGACGCTCAACTTCGCTCTCGACTTCGCCTTCCTCCTCAACCTCCTCCTCACCGTCAAGTACATCGTCATGGAGAAGAAGAGCCGGATGAAGGTGAGCAGTCACTTCTGATGATGTCAACGAACCACTTTTTCGGTACCTGCGGACCCCAAAACGTGTATTTCCGTTGAAATGTCCAAATCGATTTTTAGCATCAGGACATAAATTTCTGTATACGTGGTATATTCCTCCGGATATACGTACGTATACTAGAAAGTAAAACTGCAACCGCACTCTGATATTTTTACGTAAACATCAGTAGCTATTCTGTATAAGTATCAATTTCATTGCATATATCGCACTGCATCTTGCATATTTATAAACTTTAAAATATACAATTTTTGGCAGAGTCTTGGCTACATCCCTGAGCCAGCTAATGAGAGAACCTACTGACATGAGCGTACACTCGTTACATAACTTAAAATTTTAATTATTATAATAACTCACGATTATTATGATTATCATAAGACTGTTGGTATTGAAAACTTGGGGAATATCTCAGACATAGAACAGTAGTAAATTACTTCTTCTAACACGTTGTGTAGCCGTAATACACTTTTTATAAGTTCTCCACGCAAAAATATCGGTTTACGGGAAAACGTTCATTCGAGAATCCGTCTGGCCGTCTGTGTGTAAACAACGCTAGTGACTAAGCAGAACTTTCACCCAAATTGACTTTCTCTAATTAATCTGGTGGCTCGTTGAATTTGACATGTAAATTGTAGTTTTTGATGGTATTTTAGATGAACCCTCCAGGAGATCTTACTTTACCTCATTGGGTCTAAATTTTCGATTAACATTATCGAATAAGCAGAATACGCTGGTGAAAATCAAGCAAGTCCCATTTTCGTTGAATTTCCTGGACCATTGATACTTGCATAGGTGCAATTTTTTTGGCGTCTTGCTACAACTACAATATTGAAGATATTTTTTTCTCATCTAAATCCAATTTGTGTTTCAAAACGTGATCTTCAAATCATGTATCATGTATAGTTTCTTCGTAATATGAGTAGTCCTCGCGTAATCGTGCATAAAATATAGGCAAATTTAAAAAAAAGCTTATCTCAGCTTAGCTGACCCAGATTGTTTCGGTAACATCTTGTCCAGATAAAGCTAATTTCACTTAGTAACATGATACAAACGCCATTTAGATGTATTCTTTTGAATTTAAAACACACAAAAATGTGAGTCCATCAATGTTTACATTATTGGAGTTATTTATAAACTATTGCATTTTATATTATTGCGAACTCAAAACTTTTCTGAGTAAATAAGCTCCAAATTATGCATTTTCTGAAAACCTAAAAAACATATTTTCGGCATATTTTGCAATGAAAATTTGCCTCTACAACGAAGTTTTAATCAATATTCTTCAAGTTGAATTTACGGGTCTATTACGAGACTAAATATCAAAGAAGAAGTGAAAAATTACATGTACTTATTATAAAACACAAATTCATCAATAAAAACAAGAAAAGAATTAAACCATAGTGGTAACGTCATTACGGGGTACTTGGGCCCTTAGGGTACTGCATGGACCCACGCGAAATAAATGTATTCAGCGGTTGTAGTCGCATGTACATTGCACTGACGAGTTAGTTTGCAGTTGCTTCCGTGCAATGGTAACACAGAGCATCAGTGAATGCGTTTAGCTTTATTCGGTGGTACACCTGTAAGTTACACCTTTCTATTAAGTGTCTGGAGTGGCGGACTTTCAGCGCTGCAAACTTTCATCTCTACACTGGATTCCAAGATAGTTGATCAATGCATAAGTTTAAATTTAATAATTCTGTATTTGTTAATAGAACGGCTATGATAACTTCATTAGTAGAACGCCTACATCAATTTTTTTTAATTTCCTAACTGTGAGCATATAATTTTAAAAAACCGAGCTACTTGAACACACGCTTACAATGGGGGCAGCTAGTCCAAAACTTTCTTTTATCTATTTTTAATGCTTTAACCGTTTTATTTCTAAATTTTAAACTTCAACAATGGTTGTTTTCTTTTACTTTTACAGTAATCTGACCGTTACAGTACACAAATAAAAAAGATTTCGTGAAGTCGGAAATATGCGGATTATATTAAGTTATTAAGAGTTCCAAGGCGACGGCCATTGGCCAGAGGCCATTTGTGGGTAAAGAATTCAGACAGCGATCCTGGTCGTCGCGAGTTGAACTAAAGCTTTGAACTCTTAGTACATGGGATGTGAGTTGTTAGCGAAAAGAGGCAATGGATTTGAATGCTATAACAGCCCCTCAGCTTTTAAAAAGGAAACATCCAAAAGATACTCTGAACTACTTTTAAAATGTTATAGTAGCTTTGACATGCTATAGTGCAATTTTAGCTTAAACATTTTATTTTGCAGGTGACTTTGGAAATAATGGGTGTTCCTACATCGCTTCATTGGATCGCCTGGTTCATAAAGTCAATGAACTTGCTGCTACTCAACATAGTGTTCATAGTGATGATTTTGAAGTTCCCAACCAAAAATGGAGCCATATTGAAGCACAGTTCGCCTCTTATTTTGATCATAACCTTCGTGTTATTCGCAGCTTCCCTCACGCTTTTCGCTTTCATGGTATCTGTCTTTTTCTCAAGCGGTAAGTGAATCCCCCCGTGTACAAAGAAGTTTTCTTCGGAAAATAGCTTGATTTCGGAATTCTTTTTCTATATTATCACAAAACAACCTGTTAAAAGCAAGAGATCATCTTGACATAACATAGCCCATTTGCGATAGGTAAGAATAATCCAGTTTGTGCAAAATTGAATTTTAACTATTCAATAAATTTTTTCTTGAAAAGCGTTTAATAAACTAACTAATATAACGTTTAAATGAATATTTTCATAGATATCATACTGAGATATACAAATTTTTCTCTCTACTTTAATATCTTGCAAAGATCTTAGCGTCCGGCTTGCTGGGTCAATGGGTCACGATATATTATAATCCTTATTACCTTCATAATGGATTATAGGATCCGCAGACTATACAGCGCTGCTGGGAATCTGAAATAGAATGATTCTAATTCCTAGTTCATTACTGTTTGGATTGACTAAATGAAAGATCACTTTCTTTTCTAAAGAACAAAATTTAACAAAGTTTATTGTTACCTTTCTGCAAACAATATGATTTTGATGTTAGGCCTTTTATTAAGATATCTTTGAATTTAGAGTTTTATACCGCGGTTAACTTATCTATTCTTCGTTGATGTCCCTCGAAGACTTCTCAGTCGAAATATCTTGTGAGCTTGCCGTAGTCCAAAGTTCCAAGAAATCCTCTTCTGCTCCTATCCAAGATGGTGTCAAACTATCAAAATTATCAGTCCCGATTACGTCCTATGACATAGTCCCGAAACCTATAACTCGATTACCACTCCCGACAAAGTCCCAATTTATGCGTCAATATTACTTCCACATGCAATATCTGCAATATCATTTACTGTCCTTAAACTTTCACGATCTGAAAAACCCGACTCTGACTATCTGCATTACACTCGCTCCCTCTCACAACCTACGATCAGTTCAGACACGCGATGCCGGTCAGAAAGAAATCTTTCTGCATGATTCACCCCTCGAAGCTTCGTATTAAACTCCCTTCTTTTTTTTTCATAACATTTGACCTTCCTTCTCTCACCCAGCCAATCCATGCGTTCGTTTTATTTTGGTGTAGCTGACCTTTCGATAGTCTAAACTTCTTAATGCATATTCCACCATATAGTCTTCAAATAAATGTTTGTTTATTTTCATGTGACATATCGGTATGTCACAATACATATTTACTTTCTTGTACACTTACGTACATGGAGTACAATACGGAAAATACAGAAAGTCAGGTAATGCTTCGACAAATGGATATTTTGATTAAACATTGTTCTGGAATAGCGTAAAAGGCTCTTAAGAGAATAGTGCATGTCTTCTTTTCATTGAAATATTTAATATTTTGAAAATTTGATAAGTTCAAATTTTTTCGGCATCTTCCTTTAACTACAAACTTACAAAAAATGTATTTTATTACTAGCCTGTCAAGTTGTTAATATTTCCATTAGCGGCGATTTCTTCACTTTATTGCATTCACATGCATACGTGCTTTAAATGATATACAAAATTTCTCGAAAACTGAAAACTTTTCTGTAAAAACGAGCTCAAAATTCCGCATTTTGAGAATCTCTCAAACGCCATTTTCTAAAAAATCAGCTCCAAGTATATTCTTCAGTCTTTTAGAACGGATTGACACCGTTTAATATGACATAAAATTAATACTATTATTGTTTTCAAAAATTACTCAAATGTATTATTTTTAATATCTTACACTCTGTTAATTGGCACATTTCTAGCAGTTTCTTACCATTTTTGCATTTGTGGTTAAAAGTGCTAAAATGACCCAAAATAAAGTATGAAAAATAGCTTCATATTTCGCATTTACTGTGACTTTTAAGCGCCATTTTCTTAAAAATAAATCCAACTTTTTTTATGAAAATTGTCATTTATATCGAGGTTTTACTATTCTTTAATATTCTTTAATTAATATATCAATGCTATCATTAGGAAAGGGAAAAATTGAGAATTTTTTTAAAAAAATTGTACTTTGGAAGGCGATGGATGGCCGCTGTCAAGAGTAGGTGACAAGTCCGTGTAGCCCAGACGAAGAAAATAGAAAACTAATACGCGAATGTGTGTCATTCTGTAGCACCACTAGCTTCTTTAATTTTCACCTCAATATAACAAAGTCCTATTTTCGACTCTTTTGTCGTCTTTTTCAAAAATTGCCAAAATTGAACTTTTTAAAACAGAACATTGAAGATAGAGATTTTTGCCCTTGAGACAGTCTGTTGTAAAAACTCAGTTCCTAAAAAAAGGTTAATGTAAATTGTTTTGAAAAGAAAAGTAGTTTTTGCATAATTTGCGCTTGAAATCAATGTATTTTCTAAAAACAATTTCCTCAAAAAGTGTTCTAATTTTTTCTTTTAATTTTGTCTACTGCAGAAGGAACGCTGAAAAGAATGGCACAAGTCTATTGTTTGTTGAATTCTACGTATTTTCCAAAATTTCAAAATCTTAATATTAGGAAACCACAAAATGAAAGATAGATATTTTTGTCTTAAACAAAATCCATTCTAAAAATCAGCTTATTACGAAAAGCAATGTAATTTAGTTTAAAAAATACTCGTTTCCGGGAAATAGGTGCTCGAAATCAATGAAATATATTGTTCAAAACGATATAAAAAACCTAATTTTAATTTTAATTATAATTTATTATTGTAATCACAGTAGTAATATCAGTTTACTTTATTCTACAATTGTACTCTCAATGCATTGATGTATTTTCTTTCAAGCAATTCGCAAACCTTAATTGAAAGTAGCTCAGTTACATTTTTTATCTTAAAATTACGATTTAAATGTAATATTAAAAAATGTTAAACAGAATGGAAGTTTTATTACTTTAATTTTATATTACCACTGAATACCACATTTGGCAACAATGCAGTGATTCGTTGCGTCCCTAATTTTATTTATCGACCCAACGCGTCTCTTCGTTCCTGGTCGAGCGTTGAGCGCCAAGTAATTCTCCATTAATATCTATTTAAAGCGCCCTCTGTATTCCGGAGGGCGCTCTCTCGTCTGTCAGTTGTCAAGAGAACCGCCAGGTAGCAGCGCCACTTACTCCCCGAGCCCTAGCGTCACTACTCAGCGGCCACAATTTGGAAGGAATTAGGAAAGCGGTAGGGTTTAGGACACTTCAAAGGGGTTCGACTAGCCTTTGTGAGGCAGCCAAACTCGTTTTGTTGGAACAAATTTCACATGAACTCGGACCTCAGTGGTAAAAGACTAGCAACTTCGCTATGAGTCACGAGCGGGCAAGGTGTTCAATTTATAAGTAAAATTATATTTGCTATTCGGATGTGCGGGAAATAATGCCAGAAGTTACAAAAATTGCGAGAAAGGATGTGCTGATAAACCACTAATTACTTTCTCGTATTTTCACTATATTCGGAGTCATATACGTAGTATACAGAAAGTTATGTAATGATGGGTAAATCAATTTCGAGATTTCAATGGAAATACAAGTTTTGGGATCCCCTGGTACGAAAAAGGGGTTTTATTTTCTCCCCCTGTAAGAAGAGAAAATTATGTTATGCTGCTGAAAAAAACAGCACATTTTCGGCAGAAAAACTCATACACACACTCTGGTAACGAAAAAATGGATAAATCCAGTTGATAAATTTAGAAAAATAATTCTCTAACAAAGTAAAAAACTATGTTTTCTGGGTACTTGTTACCGAAAAAACAGATTGACGACAAAACGTCTGTCCGTCCGTTCGTCCGTTTGTGAACAACAATAGCGGGTAAACCGCTCCGCAAATTTCTCCAAAATTGAAATTCCCCAATCAATCAGACGTATGACACGGCCCCCTTGAGTTCTAAAATTATATTTAAATTTTGGAGGGTACTTTCCATAAAGCCCCTAGAACATTTTTCAAATTTTCAAAAAAAATCTGCATCTTTTTTGGTTATTTTTTGGCCTTATTTTCCTTAAGAACGCTGAATTTTTCGATAATTGCATCTATCATCAGTGATGGAGTATAAAGAAGGCAGTGGTACTATGTAAATGGATTCCTGGGTTGGCAGTAAAATAAAATATATTGTGAAAAAAACTTGCATTTTTAAAATATAATTTATTAACTTGTTACTACTTTAAAATTACATGTTGCTGTAATTCGGTAATATTTAACAATACCAGAGAACTTCTAACAACTTTTTATGAATATGAATATTAATACTACAATTGGGTAAATGTGTGAAAGACACTCCAGAAGATGTATTTAATTCCAAAGTGCTTATTTTTTCTTTACTTTCTGCACCAACCAATTCCTTGTTGCAATGTATATGCAATCTTATTATTCACTGATTCTTCAATGTAAGATTCAGTTACATTTGAAGAACGCCATCCTCCGTGACATGTAAGTGCAGTAACATCACCACCATTGTCGGCGAAAAACGTCGCGGATGTCCTCTTAAACGAACACAGTAACACATTCTCTTTAACTATGAATATGTTCACCATAAGGTAGACGCATTACACGCTGTGGACTTAACGTTGAAACAATCATGCATCATAACGACCGTTTTTATTCTAGCATGTGCATTGTAGTACCTTAACCAACCTACTCCAACAGATAGGAAGGAATAACAGCCTCGCGTACAACATTTGCATGTTATTCATCCATCCAGCATTCATTTTCTGCTTTTGCAGCTTCTTCCAAAATTTATTTTAGCAAAGAATCCATAATATTTGGAACGTAACACTGAACCTAATTTCCATTTGTAAACCAATTAGTTGCTTAGGTAGCACTCATGATGTCATAACATGAATCCGAGGTTACAACTTAACATTCAAATTGATTTCACCTCCTTAAATTTTATAATACTGCGACCCACCCCTCCGCCGGCTAGCTCAGAATGGGTTTTCAAGGTGGGCGCAAAATAAAAAAATACAATTAGAATAGCGGGGATCAGGGTCATGTGGGCCGTTGTGGATTGAATGCACTTACACAGAAACTCAAGTCGAATCACTTTCCACTTACTTAAGTATATTCTAATTAAATTGCTGTTACAGTAAATGAACATAAAACACTTTACATATACAAGAATTTTGTCTTGCTGAAAAAAAGAAAACAACTTACACTCTTAATAATTAACTACACTGTTTCCTTTCTCTCATTTAAATCAATTTCAAAGAATACTTAAAACTTTGCCTAATCATTCCAGTCGTAAATTTCCTAGTTGCAACTTTACAATTAGCTAAGTTTTTCTTGAAAGAAAAGATTGATTCTATTTTTCACAGAATATCGGTATAAAGAACCTGTACTAATACTTTCTTTCCGAAACAAATTATTCCTTCTAATATCTACAAATTGTTCAAGTTGGCACGACCTTACTGTGTCTTCTCACGGCGTAGAGAAATCTGCGGCGTCGACTCTTCCAATCGCTCGATGTCCTTGTCCTTGCAGCTCGGTCGGGAGCAAAGCCGCCCCTCTGCAGAACCGCACGGTCGCCCCTTTCCAGTACCGTTGTTCAACTCACGATGTGGCCTCCGTCTCGTTTTCCGTTGATACTCTTTTCGTATTCTTTTATAGAATGTAACTAGCTTTTAATTCCATATTTAAAAGAATCTACAATACGACAACTGAGTCTATTGTATAAGAAGAATAAATATAAAAATAAAAAACTGCAAAGAAAAGAAATGAATGGCCTCGTTAGTTTCATGCTATTCACACTCCTCTCTCTTACAAAGATTTTAAATGCGTCACTTATACTTTCATCCTTTTCCTGATGAATTGTTTTAATGCATTGTAATATGATAATTACCTCCTCGAATGTCTTGAAGAGTTTTTATCGTAGATGCAGTCCTGAAGTCCGTAGCAGTACGAGGTGCCGCCTTCTCGTGATCGGTAGGTCCTCACTCTCCAGCTGTTACTTCAGAAAAGAAAGCTTTCTTTCTCCCGACTACCGGTGTCGCATACACTACCGAGACGCTCTCTTACGGATATAGTTCGTAGTTTCCATTTTCGGATTGTATTCATGCGCGTTGGCGCGCGTTCAAACAGCTTATCTTATTCTTGAATATTGATGTGCTCCGTTTTCCGAGACCTCGGCAAAACGGATGGTCACATAACCCCTTCTTTCGGAAAAAAGATTTTGTGGGATTTGATTTCATATGCCGAAAAAATCTTTTAACCAAACTTGATGCTCTTCCTTTCTTCTGTCTTGATTCTGGAATGTCGAGCTATCTTGTTTCTTCCTTCTTCTTCTTCTTCTTCTTCTTCTCCTTTCTTCTTCTTCTTCTTCTTCCTTCTCCTTCTTTCTTCTTCTTCTTCTTCTTTCTTCTTTACATGATTCTTGTCGGTTTGTTTGTCTATTGGTTTGTTTCATCATTTTGCCACTTATTTCATTCTTTAAATGGTCGCAAACTGTGGAAATTGTACTTTCCGATTGTAATCCCACTTTTATCTAGTGTGCTATCGCAGCAACGGAAGAAATATTGCAATGTGCATGGCGAAATTAGGAATAAATCTGGCGTAATAATTGACGCAACCTAACAAACTTTTAAGCTGTTTCGTGTTTTTGGGCGGTGCAATTTTATCTATCTCTTGCATCTTCTCCATGTTCATTTTGACTCCGTTGACTGTCAAATCATAACCCAGGAATTTAACTTGTTTAGTGCAAAAATTACTTTTTTCCAAATTCAACTGTAAATTATTTTCAATGAGACGTTTCAGCAAAATATCTAGCTTGTTCATGTGTTCTTCAAATGTCTTCGAATACACGAGCACGTCATCAATATAGATAAAAGCATCGCTAGACATCTCTCTGTCAATGATATTGTCTAAACATTGCACAAGAGCAGATGCACTGTTCTTGAGTCCAAATGGCATTCTTTTGAAAACATACGAAATTCCCCGGTGAATAAATCCTGTATATTGTCTACATTCAGGTGCTATCGCTATTTGCCAGTAAGATGCAGTGAAGTCGGTTGAACTCAACCACTTGATGCCGGATAATTGATTAGTTAAATCCTCTACACGCAACGGTCTGTCTCTGTACGGTAGGGTAACTTGATTCAATCGTCTTGCATCTAAACACAACCTTATCTTCCCATTACTCTTTTCTACGAGCACTATCGGACTTAGATAAGAGGTTTTGGACTTCATGATAATATCATCTTTAACCATTGTAGCAATGAGCTTATCCACCTCCTCCTTATGTTTTTCTGGAATGACATATTGGTAACCCGTGAATGGCGTTTTATCTGTTAGTTCTATTTCGAATTGAAAATCTTTTACTGGATTCTTGTTTTTGCAAAACACCTTCTGATTCCTAAGTAATACTTCAATTAATTGTTTCTTCTGATTTTCATTAAGATTAGAATTTCCTTGCACATGCGAACGAATTTTCAGCTTCACATCTTCTTCCTCCAAACAATTCGCCTCCCAATAATTCCATGTGAACGAATCAAATTCGAGATCCTGTTGATTATTCGGTTTTAACGTCATGGTATTTTTTTCTAAGTTGATAACAACCCCGTATTGTTTCATGAAATCGATTCCCAGTATGAGCGGATATAAAAGTTCCGGCGCTACTAGGCACACAACTTGATACTTATTCTTGCCTATCTCTATATCCAAATAAACTTGTCTTGTTATTGGCTTTGATTTTTTCCGATTCGCACCTATCAGAAAAGACTTTACGAGCGGCAATGTAGGTACCTCCACTCCCTGGTTTTTCAATTCATTCAACAAACTTTCCGCTATGACGGAGGTCGCACAACCTGTATCCACTAGTACTGACGTATCAACACCCTCACATTTAACCTTAAGCTTCGGACACTGTCGCCTGGATCCGATCTGCTTTTGTTCTTCTTCGTTCCACGGTTCGTCATCAAATGAGATTAATTCGATCGATAATATCGCCACCTCTTCTTCCCTAGATTCTTCTATTAGGTTTGCGGCGGGATGGCGTGTCGAAACAAACCTTTCTAATTTTCCGACTCATGTCCGCGAGATGTACTGGGTTCAGTATTTCTGTTTTGGAAAACTCCTCTATCAATAGAATTTTTTCTATTCCTATCTTTAGACGGCGTCCTATCTTGTCTAGCATAGGTCTGTTCTTCTACGTGCTGTTTCGATTTGTAAGTTCCTCTTTTCTCTGATTTGCTTACATAATGTTGCTGCTGCCTGCTGTCTTGGCTTTCTACCGGCCCACTAACATTTGCCCTTGCTCTCTGTAACCTCTCATTGTACACGAAAGTCGCATCATACAATCCCAGCTGCGTTATTAACTTTTCCGTGGACATTGGCAAGAGATTCTTAAGCAAATTTTGTGTAGCTGACGGAAAATGACGTGTTAACAAACAGACAATTTCGTCATCCGGGATCGTCGGAGTACATAATTTGAAACAAGCTAACTTCTCCTCTGCATATTCTTGCATGGACATCGTACCTTTCTTCCACGTACCATACATTACATTAACTTTGAAATTAATTTGAGTTTCATTGTTCCAGTATCTTGAGTAAAATTTTTCTTTAAATTCTGTCATAGTTTTTGGTAATTCTCCTAAACTATCTGCCCATATTCGTGCATTACCCTGCATCATCTGATAGACTATGTGAGTTTTCTTATTGTCCGGAACATAATTTAAAGAAAAGAAATTATCCACCTGCCTCATAAATACGCATGGATTTTCATCTCCCGCTGCACTAAATTTAGGAGTACACGGTAATGAAAAATACGTGTGCGGAACGCTTCCTCCACTCGATGGTAAATTTTCAATTTGATTTTTCAATTCTACAACGTCATTCGTACATGCTGTAATTTGGTGTTGTAGAACCACATCTTGTTCCGAAAGAGCTTTTATTCCACTATCTAATTTACTAGCTTGAACCTTAACTTGTTCAGTAACTAATTTTTGAAACTTCTCTACACCTTGTTCTATCTCAGTCTGCCTGTCGGACACGGTGGTTATAAGATCTGATTGCATTTCGATCCTATTTTCAAATCCTTTCGTAACTTGATCAATCTTCTCTTCTAATTCATGACCCAGTTCCGTGAATTTTTCTTCTAACTTCTCGTGTTCCTGCCCTAATTCTTGTTGAATCTCATTCTTAAATTCGACCTTCCACTGTTCTGCTAATTCAGTGAATTGTATTTTTAAATTCTCTTCTAACTTCCTATTATTTTCTTCTAATTTTGTTTCTAAGGCATTCTTGTTCTCCTCTAATTTAGTTTCTAAAGCATTTATTGCCGAGTTATTCTCCTCTAATTTAGTTTCTAATGCATTATTGCCGAGTTATTTTCTTCTAATTTTGTTTCTAAGTTAGTCCCTAATTTCTTTATATTTTCCTCTGTCTTTTCATTCTGCATTCCTAACCTCGTATCTAATTTCTGCATGAATTGTCCTATTAATCGTTGCATCATTAAATTTGCCCTGTCGAGGTTTCGTTGTTCCTCATCCGGATCTCGTGTTGGCGTTTGCTGTGATTCCGTCGGCGAGGTCATGCTAGTTTCTCCTGACGTTCCTTGTTCTACTTCTACCGTTTCTTTCGCGATCATGGTACTTGGAGCTTGTCCTCCCACTTCCCTATCGCTATCTGAATCCCCAGACGATCCTTCAACGGTAGTTAAATTCCTAGCCGCGTTATATTTATCTGCCATTTTGACTGTATTAACTGCCTAGAATCAATCAATCCTCTTTCCCGGACACAATACACTTTTTACAAATTATTACACACACAAATACCAAACACTATCTCGAACAGATAACACTTTCATATAATACCTTTTTTGAAAAACACTCCAGAAAAAACACACTTTTACACAACACCTTTTTTTTTTTGTTCTCTGTAACCTGTTCAGCAATCTTAGTGAATTGTGATTCAATTGTACTAGAAATTTTGGTTCCACCAAATTTTGGTCTCAGTTTTTCTCAAATCGAGTTTTGGTAAATGCATCCAATAATCGAGCCCCGCTTATGGGCGCCAGTTGCGACCCACCCCTCAGCCGGCTAGCTCAGAATGGGTTTTCAAGGTGGGCGCAAAAAAAAAAATACAATTAGAATAGCGAGGATCAGGGTCATGTGGGCCGTTGTGGATTGAATGCACTTACACAGAAACTCAAGTCGAATCACTTTCCACTTACTTAAGTATATTCTAATTAAATTGCTGTTACAGTAAATGAACATAAAACACTTTACATATACAAGAATTTTGTCTTGCTGAAAAAAAAAACACCTTACACTCTTAATAATTAACTACACTGTTTCCTTTCTCTCATTTAAATCAATTTCAAAGAATACTTAAAACTTTGCCTAATCATTCCAGTCGTAAATTTCCTAGTTGCAACTTTACAATTAGCTAAGTTTTTCTTGAAAGAAAAGATTGATTCTATTTTTCCCAGAATATCGGTATAAAGAACCTGTACTAATACTTTCTTTCCGAAACAAATTATTCCTTCTAATATCTACAAATTGTTCAAGTTGGCACGACCTTACTGTGTCTTCTCACGGCGTAGAGAAATCTGCGGCGTCGACTCTTCCAATCGCTCGATGTCCTTGGCCTTGCAGCTCGGTCGGGAGCAAAGCCGCCCCTCTGCAGAACCGAACGGTCGCCCCTTTCCAGTACCGTTGTTCAACTCACGATGTGGCCTCCGTCTCGTTTTCCGTTGTTACTCTTTTCGTATTCTTTTATAGAATGTAACTAGCTTTTAATTCCATATTTAAAAGAATCTACAATACGACAACTGAGTCTATTGTATAAGAAGAATAAATATAAAAATAAAAAAACTGCAAAGAAAAGAAATGAATGGCCTCGTTAGTTTCATGCTATTCACACTCCTCTCTCTTACAAAGATTTTAAATGCGTCACTTATTCCTTTCCTCATTCCTTATTCCTTTCCTATTCGTCATCCTTTTCCTGATGAATTGTTTTAATGCATTGTAATATGATAATTACCTCCTCGAATGTCTTGAAGAGTTTTTATCGTAGATGCAGTCCTGAAGTCCGTAGCAGTACGAGGTGCCGCCTTCTCGTGATCGGTAGGTCCTCACTCTCCAGCTGTTACTTCAGAAAAGAAAGCTTTCTTTCTCCCGACTACCGGTGTCGCATACACTACCGAGACGCTCTCTTACGGATATAGTTCGTAGTTTCCATTTTCGGATTGTATTCATGCGCGTTGGCGCGCGTTCAAACAGCTTATCTTATTCTTGAATATTGATGTGCTCCGTTTTCCGAGACCTCGGCAAAACGGATGGTCACATATG
>BLKR01015720.1:0-54465 GCA_011170035.1 Teleogryllus occipitalis | reverse complement strand
AAAACTATCCATTTCGGTATCGTCTCGATCATACGCAGTACCATTGATATCACACACTACTTATTCATAAGTATCAACACCTTCTATAATTAAATCAATAAACCATGAAAATATAAAGCAACAATAAAACAAGATAAGCTATCACCGATACCTAACATCAACGTTGGATTACAATTAAAATTTATAACGCTAATTAATTACTTTAATGCTTAACACAACACAGGCATCACAGTTCAATACAACACACCTACGGGAGTATTAAATCATATGAGAATCCTATCCCACGGGACAACATTCACTATCACCAATACCAACATTAACTAAGATTCACTTGACACATCGGAATATAAGTAGTTTCTGCAGAAGGTATTACGACTTACCGTGATTTGAATAAATTATAACACAATAGAACATTACTTTTTGTTTTTGACAGGCGACCATGCTTTACAGTGACATACAACTTCTCCATACCCACATTACTTTAAAGTGATCTACTCATACCGCTGACATAATACGTATTGTAATAAAACATAGGGCAAATTACTGATGACCAACGACCACAGGAGATACACGACTAAACAACAGGTATGAAAGAACTTACGTAGACAACATTATTAATTAATTACCTGAAACTTGAATCTTAAACCCACTTCGACATTAATCCGCTGCGAATAACCAGGGTCAATGCACATGATATACCTTTACATATCACTTTCTTCTCGTTACTACTCCGGCAATAATTAATTGATGGATTGTGATCGATGATTTCCTATACAACATGCTCATATATCACAACTTGACAGTGATAACAATATCAATTCCTTTAAGCGAGTGGAACAAGGCAGTTCTACAACATTTAATAGCATTTGGGTTGTAACTAGGCTTCGACATCAAAATATTAACTCGAGTCGGCGGATTATATAAAATAATAACTCTCTCGTTCACGATTATCATTACTAAATCTTCCTCCATTTATCATCAAGAACCAGCCTCTTGCGGCGGCGAAATTATAACTCCCTTTCTTCAGCTGTCACTACTACATTATCCTCCACTACTATTAACATTTAGCCCCTAATTATTAAAACCTTCCTCAAAGTATTCTGACAAATTCATAGCCCACAGTGACAATACCCTATGCGAAGTCTCTTACGACATAGAATTCTAGCAGAAATCCACGCCCAAATCACGTAATGAATTAGATTATCCACTTCTAAATCAAGGAGCATCAACCACAAGAACATCTCAATTCAATGAATATAAAATAATTTCACCGTTTTTTTCAAACATCCATTACGCATATTTTCATAATTTAATATTACTTTAATTATGTTTAGGCAGTTTCTTCGACATTTTGCCCACTTCAGATGTCATATGTCTCATTCGCAGTGTCTTTTAAAATTTTAATTAAATATTATCATTCTTGAAAATTAAAAATCTGAACACTACACCTACATTTCTTTAAATTTCTCGCCGTGGTACGTCATTTACCTAAATCTATATAATAAAGTACTACTCTGAATGACTCTGTTAGGACTCCTCCATCTAATATTCCTGACAAGGATCTTACACTGTCTATTGGGTCATAGTAGATCATTTGAACATCACTTTACTCCTTGAAGGGCACTAAATTGAAGAAATTGTATTTTCCCGCTGGAGATTGATTTTCATCTGTTAATTTCGCCACATTAGGATGCGGGATTTCTGTCACCGTAAATGGTCCCGAAAAGAGGTTTAAAAACTTATGGAATATTCCAGCACTCTGATCTGATACTTGTGGCGTACGAAGTAATACTCGATCTCCAATATTAAAATGGTAGGGCTTCTTTACTTTTTTCTTTCGTCTTTTAGCCGCCTGGACCATGTTTTCATAGACTGTCGGATTTAGTTCGAAATAATCATCTAATCTTTGAATGAATTCAAACGGGTGATCTCTCCGATCTCCGGAAAATGACAGATTTTGAGAAATGGCCCACTGAATCTTTCCCGTGCCACCGTTCCCGTTACAATTACTCACTGGTTGCTCGCGAATTTCCGCACGCAATTCAGCTCTAAGTTGCTCTACAGTCTGCTTAAAATTTTCGTCACCACGCATGGGGCTATTTTTAATTTCTAAAATTGAAGTCTGCAAATTAGTTGTGATGTTAGAAAATTTAGTATCTTGTGCCGCTATTTTGTCATCGATAGATTTGTTGATTTCACCGATACTTTTGGCCTGCTCGACTAACTGATTTTCCAGCTCACCCTTCACGCCAGTAATACTATTAGACAGCATTCCCCCTTGCGTCGTAACGAATTCCTTCAGTTCGTCGAGGCGCTTATTTGTGCCTTTTGATAATTCCTCGCACTCTCTACCCTGTTCCTGTAATTTCGCCCCCATATCCTCTAATCTACCATCTAATCTACTTTCAAGTTCTTTAAATGAAGCTACTATTTGGTTGTTACTTTCTTTTTGATCTACTAGTTTATTATCTAACCAAGCCTTCTGTTCTGTTAATTTGTCACCTAACTTTTTCTCAATACTCACGCATGTCGCATTAATTTGGGCGCTCAAATTTTGAAATTGACTCTGAAATTGATCATTCTGCTTTTGAAATTGACTTTGGATTGCACGTAAAATCTCCTGAAGCAACGGATTCGACTCCTCTAGTACTTTGCTCGCAGGCGCCACACTCCCGTTACTGTTAGCCTCCATTTTCTTCTAGCAATGCTTCACGTTCGCACACGAAATATTATTCCCACAGGCAAACACTGGTACACTTATACATGCACAAACACTGGTACACTTGTGCATGCACAAACACTGGTACAAATACATATATGAAATTTCCACACTTTACAAAACAAAATAAAATAGCATTAACATTTTACGCACATGCATGACTCCCATCACCTTGCCAGACGTCTACAGCGCAGTTCCCTGGTTCGTTTCTGAGAATTAAAAAAAAAAATTGGTAGGTTATGGCTGCCCCCCATACTCAGTTTAAATAAAATTTATTTAAAATTGCCCCACGTTGGGCGCCATTGTGAGCTTCTGCCCCGTCCAACGTGGGCGGGCTGCTTGCCCGGCTGCCAGTGGTAGTGAGAACTCACCTGCGTAGCCACTTATAGAATCTGGCAGAGGATTCGGGAGACATGCATGACTGAATTATGGTTTTTCTATCATTGAACGAGCTGATAAGATAACAAAATATTGCTTTAATGTTACTAATACCCACCCAAGATAATTATGTCCCATACATCATAACAGTACTAAATTACAATTGTCGCCTACTGCGCTCTGACTATCTATTCCTCTCTCTCTCTCTCTTAATTGTCTTTCTCTCCACCTTTCGATTTAAATGTTCGTGGGCGGTTGCCCCATTTGGCGATCTCACCCGAATGGTCCGTGCTCGGTGCTGGTAGGCGTTGATTTCCGGTTGCAGCGAGGCTCAGTCAGCTCCAGTCGACGCCGGGTCTCCCTCGCAACTCGCTGAAGTGGCGGCGTGGTGAGAGCGATGCCTCAGGGAAGGCGCCTTCCGTCTTCCGTTCCTTCGGGTGATGCCCGCACATGTGGGACGGACACGCTTGCGTGCGTACACTGCGGTAACGTCCACGCTTGTACCAGTTCACGTCCGGCGGCTAACGCCTCAGCGCGAAACACTGATCGCGGCACCCAGCAGCCATACAGCGGCGCGATACTCAAGAGGAGCCGAACCCAGGAGCGATAAAGTTCCGACGCACTTAGGAAGAGCAGAAGATCGCTCATCGAAGAATTTTCAAATGAGAAGGCTCAGAAAGCTCGTATCTCCCTTTTATGGCACGCGCCATTCCCTCTCCCGTCATGATGACGCGGTGGCTCTCCGCCAATCACGCATCGGGTTGTACGTCACGTGACTTGTCTCATCTTGGCGTAGAACCGTCAAGTAGCGCCATCTGCCTAGTCTATAAACCGCCCTGTGACGTAGGCCTTCGCGCCCTTTCACAAGTTGAGACGCGCCCTTCCCATGACGTCAGGGGTTTTTCCTGGGCGTGGGTATGACAAGCCGTTGGGCATTTCCGTCCCTTTGTTTGACTTCCTGTGGCTGAAAGGGATTATTGCCGAAATACCTCGTGGTGGTCTGTGCCGCTACAATATATCGCTCTGTTGAGAAGGCTTGACAAACTCAGTTTTATTTGAAAGCGATTGAACGTTATGATGCCAGATTTGAATTTGTTTTGCAAGTACCATTTGGAGAAGTTTCTCTGCTGGCTGTATACGACTGTAGTTACAATATATTTACTCCATTTTTACCTCGAGTGCATGGTCGTAGGTAGTAACGTCTCCCAGCAGTGACTGATTGTGAGGATATTGGGGCATCAGGTGGTAAGGAAGTGGTGCTGGGAAAAGGAGATCGGGGGTAGGTTCAGAGGACAAGGAAAGAGGAATCGAAATAAGGGTGGAAGGTCAAGAAATTAATGAAAGTGGAAGGAATTGGCATCTGGCATAAGTGTGCTAGTGATTCGATTTTATGGCTGTAGGCTCAGTAGATATGTCTTTATTTTCAAGTGGGCTAGAATGCGCAACTTCACGTGTTTTGTTTTAGACGCGCTTCCTAGCCTGTTGTGTTGGTTTGAGGATGTATTTCTCGATCGTAGGGGAGGGTTGTGGGGATCAGAAAGGCGAAAAAAATCTGTTTCATAATCTAAAACATTAAATTTGTTTTGAGTTGCGTCCGGATGTAGTGTCTGTATCTTTTACGCAGTCACAGGTGCGTGGTTGGGAAAATTATCTGTATTGCTTGGAGTATCGTATTCCGCATGTCATAAATACTACTTGATTCGTTCCACAAAAGGTTACAAACAAATAGACGTCGTGAAACTCCCGAATATTTCTTAATTGAAAATAGAGATTTTTCTCTTAATGAAATGTATGATTCAAAGATAGATATTGAAATAAGGTCATGAACATATTTTCTGAAATACGAGTACTTATTGCATCATTTTGCATGAAATAAAGTCAATTTTTAAACAATCGTTTTCTCGAAAACTGTTCCAAATTTTGCTTTAAATTTTTTTGTTTGAATGTAGCAAGGGATGATAAAAAATGCTGATCTTATTTTTAGTGAATATTCTCTACTTTCACAAATTGCAAACTATTAACTTTACAAATGTACAAAATTGAGGATAGAGATTATTGTCTTATTTGAAATGTTCAAAAATATTTATCTTTAAAAATTTCAAGTAATTTTTTTAAGAAAAATAAGAATTATTTGCGTAATTGCTTCTTGACGTTAAAGTAATTTATAAAAAATCTTACAAAGGAATGTACAATATTTCTATTACTTATTTTTTCCATGGACAGAGCAAAGAACTCTTAAAAAGGTTCAGGTTTAATTTTCATAAATTAACTATCTGAATTATTGAAAATTGTATAAGAAATAATAGGGCAGAACTTAGTTTTTTAGCGTCGGGAAACTCAGCATCTCTGAGCGACTCCGTGGCGGTAACTTTCCTGATCTCGTTCGTTCGACGACCTTAGTTCGATTCCCGGCCCAGGAAAACTCTTTGCTGGAAGGAAACAGTTTTCCAGGTGCGTGTAGTAGTATAATATTGTGTTAGACGTTAGAAATAACGCGAGAAAGTATTTGCTGTTTTAGCACAAGTTCTTTACTACGTAAAGGCGGTGGAGTGGAAACGGGCAGTAACCCGCTGCTGGCTTGGGGCTGACGCTACCAACGGAAACCGAATTGTTGTTTCCGGTTTGTGAAGGGGTGCGCAACAAGTGGCGCAGAACGCGCTCCCGCCGCCCCCGCCGCCCCCGCCGCCCCCGCCGCTCCCGCCCCCCGTGCATTCGCCCCGGCCGCCCACGCTCTCGCCCGCAACCGCCCACAGGCCGCCCCGCGCCCTTGCGCACCCTGCCCGCAGCGCTGCTCTCTCAAAGAAACAACCATCTCTTCTCGTCTGGGTGATGAATAGTGTAACCTGCACGAAAGGGGTTGGAATGAGAAGAGTCGCCATTGGCAAAAAGATGTTTGCGTTAAAAATAATATCTTACTGGGACATAACATTGGTCTGTGTATTCTGAGCTGTGCACTACATCATAAAGGGATGGTTCTGAGCGTAGTTAAAAATTTTAACTTTGACAAGCGTTTAGTAACAAAAAACAACAAAAACTAGCAGTGCTAAAACAGCATGTACTTTCTCGCTCGTAATTTCTTGCAGAATTACTACAATTTTCGAAAAGTACTACAATTTTCGAAAAATTGTACATGACCTTATTTCAAAGTCTATCTTTAGGGAACGGTTTTCATTAAGGAAAAAATCTCCATCTTCGTAATTGTAGTTGTAGGAAAATACCGAAAAAATTTGAACTTTTGCAATTTTCGAAAAATCAGGATATTTAGTGAACATGAGACGTGCACCATTCTCTTAAACGCTCTTTACACTATTCAACAACAAATTTTAATAAAAAATTATGGAGTCATTTTTTCTTCAATATTTTAAATATGTCCCAGGGGCTTCATGTGAAGTACCCCTTAAAAATATATATCGGTTTCAAATTCAAAGGCTCGCGACATCAACAAGATACGTAGATTGGGGAATATCAGTTTTGGAGCAAATCGGCTGAACGGTTTAGCCGCTAGCGTTGTTTACAGACGGACAGACAGATGGAGAGACGTTTTGCCATCAATAGATTATTCGGTATCAAGGATCCACAGAACATGAACTCTGGCTACAACGTGCGTTAGAGGATTTTCTTCTAAATTCAGCAACTGGATTTATATACTTTTTCGTTACCAGGGCCTGGCAATAAGAGTATTTCTGCCGAAAATTCGCAGTTTTTTCGCGCAGCATTACTTCATTTTCTCTCTACTCCGTAGCGAGAAAGTAAAAACATACACGGGGATGGTCTGAGCCAACATATCGAAAGTTGTCGCTGGTTTTTAATTTCAGTTCACAACTACAGTTGTGAAGATACAGTTTTTCTCTTAACCCATATATTCCCATTACCCCATAAATGGGGCAGAATATTTTCCTGTTAATAGTTCATTTCTAGAAAGGATTGAAGATATGTTATATACCCTATATTGTTGCGTTGGCAACAGTGAATAAGATAAAGTTCACTGGATTATTCTACAGAGTTTTCCATTGTTGTGGGAGACCTTCGTACGGTGCCCGCATTTGAGCATCATGTCGCTTCGTGAATCGTAAGTACATTACTTAAATTTATGATTATTTTAATCGTTTATTTTGATATAACACAATTTGGTGAATCTTATATTTGAAATATATTCTACATACAAAAGATTCTAGCTTATATATTAGCGGCAAATTACAACAAAATAGTGACGCCCCATTATAGGGGCAATGGGAACGAGAGGGTACAGGGTTTTATATATATTGTTAGCAAGTATCTTTTTGACCTTTGCGTAAATACCAATATTTCAGGGCGTGATTATGTATTATATTCGAATGTTTAAATATATTTTCTATTTGAATTCTTTTGATTGTCATATTATTCATTTCAGATTATCCGTAAACGAAATAATAAGTATATTAGAACGTGATGATTTCACAGAAGCTTCGGTTTATATATCTGTTCCTGAGAACCATTTTCTAAGTGATGAAGACAGTGGCGAAAATGAAATAGAAGATGCTGATGTAAACCATCTAATTGGGAACCAGCTACGAGGTCTGCGAGAACTGCAGGCAACAAAAATTACTTCCTCTGGAGTAGAAGAAATTATTTTACCATCGCAAGAAGTAACACTCGATGTTATGAACCAGAGGACCGTGTCTGAATTGACCACAGATGCAAAGAAGGCTAAAGTTCGAAACTGGGTAAAAACGGACATTGTACCTCTCCCAGAACGTACTTGGGAACACCCGGATTGGCTGCAACCTGAATGGTCTCCTATTGATCTGTTTGAATTATTTTATGATAATGAAGTATTTGATTTGCTTGTTGAAATGAGTAAGAAGTACGCTATTTTAAAAGCGAACACTAAATTTAATGTGTGGCATTGTGAAATTAAAACTTTTATTGCAATTTTGTTGCTCAGTGCGTATTGTGGTAATGCAAGGTACCGTCTCTACTGGGACACGAGAATTGACACACATCACCCAAGAGTAGCCAGAGCAATATCTAGAAATAGGTTTGAAGAACTTCTGAGATATTTTCATGTCTCGAACAATAATAATTTAGTGAAAAGTGACAAATTCTCAAAAGTTCGACCTATGATAAATGAAAGATAAATTTCAATGATAAATGAAAGATGGCTCACTTTCTTTCCCCAAGATGCGAACTTGTGCGTGGATGAAACCATGGTTCTTTACTACGGTCGTCATTCCACAAAGCAACACATACATGGAAAACCAATACGTTTTGGTTTCAAGGTATGGTCCCTATGCACTCGATTGGGCTACCTTGTACAAGCGGAACCGTACCAGGGAGCTTCTACTAGGAACGAAATGGCAGATCTTGGTGTGGGTGGATCTGTTGTTATGGACTTGCTCCAAGAACTATCCGAGAAGAAAAAGTACAGCTTATATATGGACAATTATTTTACTTCCATTCGTCTTCTAGAAAAACTAGGTAACATGGAACATGATGCAACTGGTACTATCAGGAACAATAGAGTCGAAAAAGCCCCTCTCATGGAGCCTTCTAAAATGAAGAAGATGCAGAGAGGTGCGTATGATCAAGTGACAGACCAAGAAACACAAATCAGTGTTGTCCGCTACAACGATAACAATATCGTAACTGTTGCCTCCAACAAAGTAGGAGTATCTCCTCTAGGAAAAGCTAAACGATGGTGTTTATCTGAGAAGAATAAAATTGAAATTCTACAACCTGCTTGCATTTCTGCCTACAATTTGTATATGGGACGGGTGGATCGGCTTGACCATAATGTCTCATGTTACAGAACAGCAATCAGAATGAAAAAGTGGCATTTTTTATGTTTCCCTGGAATTCACCCATGAATAATGCATTTCAATTATACCGTCTCACACCTTCTGGAAAAAGCGTTAATCATTTAGATTACCTACAGTTTATCAGGATAATAGTTCAGACATACTTAGGACAAAGCTTAGAGCGAAAAATAGGTAGATCGCCAAAGGTGGTAAAAAAGAGGATACCACAAAATGTGAGACTGGATGGTCGTGATCATATAATTGTCAAAAGTGAAACACAAGTCTGATGTGGCGAATGCCATAAAAACACCATGAAGAAATGTAAAAAATATAATGTCGGCTGCCATGCAAATTGCTTTGAGAAATTTCATTTATAAAAACATGTAGACCAGAACATAAGGTACTTCGTTTCTATCAGGGTCTACCGAACACTTCCCAAACATGAAAAGCTCAAAAAATTGTTAACGTGTTTATCATCATAAAAAAATTTCTAATTTAAAGCTTAAATATATTTCTTAATTTTTTAGTGCAATGAAATAAACATTTGCCCTTGAAAATAAGGTTTTCCTTCTCCTAAAAACCCTGTAACCTCCTATTCTCATTGCCCCATTTTTGGGGCGGGGCTCCTACACAATATGAAATGTCATATTAGTGAAAATACAAAAAATTAATATAAATTAGACCAAAACAAAAAGGGAAACTTCATGTCACCATGAAATTTCAAAAATAAAAGTTGGGAATATATGGATTAATGAAAATCTGATCTTCAAATATGATCATGTTGAATTTTTCGAAAAAATTACAATTTTTTTGTAATTTGGTGTCAAACATAGTCGCCCGCTTCGCATATCCTACGCTTCGTGAACGTAATATAAGAAGTTATTCCAGGTCGTTGGATGCTACGTAAGTTACAATGTGCATATTATGTCATTTTTCGTTTACTTTTTTATTACATTCGAACTATTGTTATACGTTTACAAATTAAACTTGTAGAAATTATTCAAAACCTATTTGATAATATATATTATTTCTGTGTTGCGAGGAATGTAATTGCATTTTCACTGTATTGACGTATTTTCTTCCAAGCAATACGCAAACCTTAATTAACATTAGCCCAATTAGTATTTCTTCTTTAAAAATACGATTTAAATGTAATATGAAAAAAAAAATTCTAACCTTCAAGAAATAGAAGATTGGAGTGCAACAATGACATTTCCCGCCAGGAGACGGCAGCTGAATTTCTTTAAATTAGTCTCATAGTTGGAACATAATATAGCTGTACGAAAAGCAATTATATTTGTCAAACTTGCGGTGATATTTACTTGAAAATATTTAATTTCTGCACCAAATGTTCTACGATTTGCAATGAGGTTTACAAGAAATTATCCCTGAGATGTGTTAATTCGGAGAAAAATTGTGGTATAAATAGTGTTACATAACAATTACTAAGGGCGGGAAAATACGTGCTGTTTTAGCATCACTAATTTATTAAACTTTGCCTCGGATAGCGTAGAGGACGCTTAAAAGTGGTGCAGGTGTCATTTTCGTTGAAATCGCTGAATTTTTTAAAACGTTGTTCTGCCTTCCTACAATTACAATATTAAAGATAGGGATATTTCCCTTAAAGAAATCTGTTGCCAAAGGACAGATCTGAAATAAGGTAATGTGCACTTTTTCAAAAATATAGTTTTTGTGAAATATTGTGTGAAATATAAATTATTAAAACGATATTTTCTCAAAAACAGACCCAAATAGTTTCTTTAAATTATTTCATTAAATGTTTTCTTAATTTCTTCTTTTAACGATAACAAGTGTAGGAAAGAAAGTGAAGATGATGTTGCTGGTCTCATTTTCGACGAACTCAATCTATTTAGATAGAAATTTATTCTACAATTGGGCAAATGATGCCCGGTGGCAGAATGAAAAATTACAATTACAAATAAAATAATATATAAAAAATAAATATAAACAAATAAATTGACTTTGTCATTTCCTATATATGCAGATGGCATTTACATTCCTATACTAAAAATTAAAATGCATATTTATATATTTATATAATTTTGGACATTTTTCAAAATTGCACGACCTAGAAATAACGCGAGAATGTATGTGCTGTTTTAGCTCTAGTTTTAATTGTTTAGTTTCTGTGAAAATTATTTTTAAATTTGCATGATTTTGTCAAGTCTTTATTGATCCAAGCTTTCCTCTGTTTGCTCTATTTTTACTTTCAATTATTACTCCGGAACGACAACAAATTTTCAATCATATTAATAAATTCATCCACAGCTAGATATTTAGTATTTATTTAGTCAGAAAACAGTAAAAACTGTGTGGCATATGGGTGAAGAGATCATCTGCGCACGCTTTCTTGAGTTCCAGAATCCCTTCCCAACATTTTAACTATAAGTAGTTGAAATATGAAAAAAGTTTAAAATAATAATAATAATAATAATAATAATAATAATAATAATAATAATAATAATATTTATTATTATTAATATTATTATTATTATAAAATTTAAAAACGTGCGATATCAGCAACATTTAAAAAACTAAACATTTTCGTTCCTGAGTTATAGAAAACTTATTTGCAACGGTAAACGAACTGCAGATTTGATTTTTCTGCATTGCTTACATATACCGATAACTTCTGTTACGTTTGTGGAAGATATACACCCAAACTTCAAAGGTAAAAAAAAATATATGAATTTATAAAACTTGGATATACTTTGGCTGACGTGATCCGGACAAAACATAGGCTGCTCACCAGTGTTGTGTGATCTGCTCGACGGGTCTTAGGTTGTGGTTGTATGGAAAACTCAAAACATTGTCATTTGCTCTACCAATGTGGTGGAGAGTACCAGCAAACCATTGCATGTCTGCATATTATTATATTAACCATTGAATGTCTGCATATTATTGCACAAATATACGTATTCCATTTTTTACTTGTTCTTACTTCATATGAAGCATGCTTATAAAATTTTGTATACGTAGTAATATAAGCGGAGTGACAATGCGGAAATTAGTATAGGATTTTGTTTCTTTCAAATACCAAATATGTTCATAAATTTTGAACCTTGCGTTATAGAAACTTTTTATAATGATTTTCGAAATCAACGTGATCGTTTTCTTTGAAATCACCTTCTTTCATCCTGGAGATATGAAAAAAAATTTTCCCCTAGTGTCAGGAAAAATGGAGAAAAAATTGACCAGGTCATTGATCCGGGTCATTGACCCGGGAGCTGAAGTGCACTACTTGTTACAAGCATATTACGTCGTTTTGAAAAATTATTCAGTACAAATGTAAACTAATTCATTATACTAATTCGTTATACTTTTGTTAAGAAAGTTCCTTTTGATGATCAGTAGAGTCTCTAATGTCGTCCAGAAGCCGAACTCCAAAAATGGCGCTGGGGACACGTAGCCCGACTTAACCAAGAAAGATGGGCATACGCCGCTACAATATGGTATCCAAGAACGGGATGGAGGAATCAAGATAAACAAAGACCTACATGGGCAGACGAATTCAAGAAAGAAGTAGGCAACATCTGGACACGTGCAGCTCGCGACAGACTCACTTGGAAGTATCTCGAATCGCGGAGTGTCCATGTAATTGCTGCAAACGCCCCCTAGGTTTGACGACATCCAGAAAGGCAACAACTAAGAGGCCAACCACCCTCCCTGCATGCAGGAGGCCTTTGCCCTTAATGGTATTCAACCAGGCTAATAATGATTATGATAATAATAATAATAATAATAATTAATAATAACTTGAAATCAAAATATGATAAAGTAAATAGGGTCCCATATTTCAAATACCTGGGAGAATTCATTGAACCGACAGGCCTTGAAAAAATCTCACAGCAACATCGCTTCCAAAAAGTCAAAAAAGGATTAGGGTTAGGGTGCAAAATCTCTACAACAAAAAATGCATGTCAAGAGGGACAAAAATTCGGCACTACAACACAGTCTTAAAACCAACAATCCTCTACGCAAGTGAAACACTGCACCTTAACAGAAAACACGAACTTGAACAAATAAAAAAAGAAGAGAGAAAGATTATTAGGAAAATTCTAGGAGCAAGGCATACCCAAGACGGTTACAGGCTGCAAACAATTAAAACAACAGAACAGTTTTCAAACATCGAAATTGATATTAGGAAAAGGCGAATGAAATTCTTTGGTCATCTCAACAGACTACCGGAAAATCGACTGACAAAAAGGATACTATATTATATAACGTCACTTAAAAATTCCACACCTTGGCTAGATGAAATTCGAAAGGACTTCAAAAACGCAAACATAAGACCAGCAGACATTTTAGAAAGAGACACCTTCAGACACAAAGTAGACAAATGGGAAGTTATGTCAGAGCAACCTAAACAAAAACAGTACAGACCAAAATGGTCAGAAGAACGTAAACGAGCCTTCTCGTAAAGAATGAAAGCCTATTGGATCAACAAGAAGATCTCAAAGAAAAATTGATCGAGTTACATGCTTAACGTCTTCCATTTCTGGGGAGAATTCTCCAATAATAATAATAATAATAATAATAATAATAATAATAATAATAATAGTAATATCTAATTGTATAGAAAGTTATTCAGCGGAAAATATTTCATTTTCAACTTAAATTTGTGTACGCATTTTAATTGTTTAATCTCATCTGGCAATGCGTCGTAAAGTAACGTACATGTATATATTTCATTTATATAATAAAGTGAGCTCCGGTCAACCACGAAGCAATGAAGTATTTGAGATTTTACACTAGTTTGAAAGATTGCATTGAGATATTAACTTTCTTTTCGTTCAGATAAAGCAGATGACGATGTATAGTTGCTATATGGTCAGTTAAAAAAAATCCCATTACATTAGGCACAGGCATTATCTCTATTTCTTAAAAAATGCAAAAGACATGATCAATTCAGGAATCCGGATTTTCTGTTACTCTTAAGTGGGGTTATTGGTGTATATCCATTCATGGGATATAGATGGTGTTTCGATATATAGTATTCATACTGCTCATGGTTGCACCTTTGTTAATGCATTTAATTATTCCTTAATAAAATTGGCAGATGATAATCCATGTGATCTATATAAAGATGTAACAAGGATAGGTCTCATGTCTGTTGTTAGTTATGTAGCTTTTCCACTTAACATACTTACCTAGTTTAATTTCTTTGTGTGTCTAATACTTAACTTTACGTATACACAAGAGCCATCTTTTTATCATAACCGTTATTAACCGCTATTAAATATCGCATAATTTTCAATCTCATAAAAGCTATTATAAATTATCTTGTCTCCCTGTACATACAATTACGCCATGCTTATTTTACACTATTATTATTATTATTATTATTATTATTATTATTATTATTATTATTATTATTATTATTATTTTAAAACAGTTTAAAGTTACATTGCATTAATATTCCTAATTGTAATTTTTTAAATTGTAACGTTCTGCCATTCGGTAGCATAAGCCTACCTTCAAAAATAATATATAGCGATCTTCTACGGTTTTTTGACGAGACATGTAACAGCACATCAGTCGATTTCCACTATGCCGCAGTCAAGGATGGTAATGGAACTTCCTGCCGGGTAATGGGACGTCATGGGGAAGAGATAAGGGCGGCGACAGCCTGCCGCCAGCGTATCGTTGGACGTCAACCAGTGATCGCCCAAGGGGAAAAGCAGCAGCAAGAGGCGGAGGACGACGCACGTGATGTCTCGGGAGTGGCCCAACATTCCACTCAAATTGTCGCATCTACAAATCGTAAACTTCATTTTGTGGCGAAAACTTATGATTTCTAATGAAAAGTTTTTAAACACTTTTTATGTGCTGCATTCTGCTTTTGGTGTCAATGGGCATAATAATATTATGCTCTCATAATTACCTTCATGTGTAATTTGTGATATTACCCTTGATTGGATATACTCGTACTTTAACCATCGACCCCACAGGGCAAAAAAAATAATTAAAAATCCTATATTTTTCACGAAAGAATATTATTTCTTCTTTCCTTGTCTTTGCCAACTGAGCAAGGGTTTCCGCAAGGTTGTACCTTAGGACCTATTCTCTTTCCTTTATACATGAACGATATGCACTCGTCCATTAGAAATGGAAGAACAGTGCTCTTTCCTGATTACGCCAATCTTCTTTGCACAAAATAAACAATACAATATAATAAATAGTACAATATCAGAAGTTTGAAATTGGTATTGTAATAACAAATTAATAGTTAACGCAAGAAAAACTATTCCTATGCATTTTTGTATTTCAAACGGGCAATCGCATGCACCATTGAAAATGAACAATATGTAGCTGATGTAAAGGTAAATTTTTTCGGTCTCTCAATTCCGTCAAACCTGAAAAGGAATATCTATGTAACTAAATTAAGCAGTAAATTAATATCATTATCTTAAGCATTCAGAATTCTTTCAACTTATGTAAACCTTCATGCAGCTCGTTGCGTATTTTTTGCAAATGTACATTTCCCCCTCAGATATGGCGTAATATTCTGGAGAAATACATCCTATAGTTAGCAGACTTTTAGATAGGAGAAGAAAGTCATACGAATAATAAGCAAATGTCATCCAAGTAATTCGCGACCTCTCTTCATACTTCTCATCAATAAAGAAAATATTTATTTTAACAATGATATAATATGATAACAATGATATAATGCATTAGTTTACATTTGTATTGTATAATTTTATATACGTATGTGGCCTTTTGAGTCGATTGTTCGACTTTGCCAGGTAACTGTGTTCGCCCTACCTGGGCCTAGATTAATTCCCATGCTTAGACGGTAATAGAGAAATGTGGTGAACATGACGTATTACCTTCACCGTAACTAGCGAACTCCGTCTTCCTGAGCCTCTCTTCGTCACATAGCCACAGAAAGTGACACGACTTTAAAAGAAAGTTACTTCTAGTTTGCTTCAACCGGGAATCAAACCCCGGAACACATCACGAGAAACATGTTCGCTGCCCATGGGCCATACTAGAGGCTAATTTTTTGTATAATTTTTCGTAATTTTGTAATTTTAAAAAGTATTAATATGCTTATAAGATGTAATTTACTTCGGCTTCTGGGTCAATAAACACCTCTCGATCAGATTTTCGACCAGTTTTTCTCATCCAGTCAGCAAATGCTGATGTGCTTCCTTGTTTTGTTTATGAACATAATTCTAGCTTTACTATGCCAATATATTTTAGCTTTCTTTGCTAATAGAGCAGAGTAGAGCTGAGTTGATGGGTTACTATATTTTAGCAATACTAAAATATTGAATCTGTAGTTCTCTTACCAATACAAATAATTTTTCTATAACTCGGGAGTGAAAATATCTAGTTTGTACTAGGTCAAATATTTATAACCTCACTTTGTTGCTACTTTTATTCATCATGGCGGGAATATATTTTCAGAAAATGCCGAAGTCTATTACTATAACACTCGACGTAGAAATCATATTCATCAGGTGACAGTATCAACAGCTCATTACAAAAATTCACATACAATACATGTACATTATTTTACAACACTTTGCCAGATGACATTAAACGATTAAATTCAATAGAAAAGTTTAAATCCCAAGTGAAATCGTTTCTGCTGCATAACTGTTTCTATACAATTAGAGACTATACTGAGCATCACAAGAAGAGTAACATTAATTTTAACAATGATACATAATGCATTAATTACCATTTGGACTGTATAAATGAGTATAAACAACCTGTAACAACTATTGTAACACAGCTTCCAGGTCAATGACCCCCATCTCGATCAGGTTTTTCGTCCAGTTTCCCTGATCCATTGAGCAAATGCTGAGATGGCCCCTTGTTTTGCTTCTGGACATAAATGTAACTTCATTTTCTGTGCACGTCTTCTAAAATTCAGTGGGAAATACAATTATTCAAATTATCGTTTTCACGTTGTCGCGGCAGGAAGTAATAAGAGCCAAAATTTATTGCTTATTTATCCTTGAAAATAGATTTTATTACATGGGAGTTTTTTTGTTTTTTTTCTCCCTTTCAAAATTCAAAATTTATTGCTTATTTATCCTTGAAAATCGATTTTATTACATGGGAGTTTTTTTGTTTTTGTTTTTTCTCCCTTTCAAAATTCAAAATTCAAAACTTAAGTAGTATATGATTTAGTATAGGGATCACAGAATTTTGAAAATGTGCACACAATTCACTTTTCCCCATAGCCCGTCATACGCAGTTTTTTAACTGTTTTTTGACGTAAAATAAATAAAATAAAAAAAACATTCAGCTATTATGATTAAAAGGCGGGAAACAGTTTCTGGAGCACGAGCAAACATTTGGCAGATAACATTAAATGATTAAAATCGAGACAAAAGTTAAATTACCAAGTGAAATCTTTTGTGTTGCATAATTTTTTCTATGCAGAGACTATACTGAGTATAAAAAAACAAAGTTAATTGATTGTCTTGATCAGGTTTCTCGTCTAATTTTCGTAATCCTTTGAGCGAATACTTAGATGGTCCTTGTGTGCTTCTGAACATAAACGTAACTACACTACCTGTGCACATTTTCGAGAGTTCAATGAATAATATAATTATTCAAATTCACTTTCTCCATGTAGTTGCGACAGTAACCCGATTCCTTCATGAAGAGCACGGTGAGGGATAACAGCCCGTATCTTTAGTTGATTTTCCTTTCCCAAGTAGTTTTTATTACATGGGAGCAAATATTTTTTATCATTTCGCGCCAAAAATCTCATTTCTATCTGTATTCAGATTTTAACTTGTATTTGCGTTAGGGTAGGGATCGCAGGATGTGAACGTACCTGTACAGCATACACTGCTCCCCATAGTTAGTCATACATAGTTTATTTATTTTTTTAAATTTTATTTTATTTTACGGCAAAAATAGTGAAAAACTGTGTGTAACGTGCAATGGGGAGAAGTGAATTCTGTGCACGTTTCCAAAATTCTCTGATCCCTACCCGAAGCCATATACTACTTGAATTTTGAAGAGAGAAATAAAATGAGCACTTTTAGGATTGTTAACAAAAATATTCGCTTCAATCTCATAAAACCTATTTTCAAGAGTAAATCAGCAATTAATTTGGCCTCCTATCCCTGATCATGTCTTTCGCCAAGGAATAAGTCTTCCTCGAACGACATCATGGATAACGATAATTTGCATAACTGTATTAACCACTGAATTATAGAAGACATGCACAGATAATGAAGTTATATTTATAACCAGAAGCAAAACAAGTGGCCATCTCAGCATTTACACAAAGGATCAGGGAAACTGGACGAAAAACCTGATCGTGATGGGGGTCATTGACCCGGAAGCTGCAGTACAATACTTGTTACAGGTTGTTTATACACATTTATCCAGTCCAAATGTTAAATAATACATTAAATACCACTGTTAAAATTAATGTTACATTGCTTTTGATCCTCAGTATAGTCTTTAATTGTTTAGAAACTGTTATGCAGTAGAAACGATTTCAGTTGGAATTTAAACTTTTCTAAAGAATTTAACCTTTTAATGTCCTGTGGCAAAGTGTTGTAAAATAATGTACATGTATTGTATGTGAATTTTTTGTAATGAGCTGTTGATACTGTCACCTGATGAATATGATTTCTCCGTCGAGTGTTATAGTAATAGACATCGGCATTTTCTGAAAATATATTCCCGCCCTTAAGCAAGTCATTTTTGACAAAACCCACTGATTCGTGAATCAACAGACAAGGTAATGGTAAAATTCCTAGATTAATGAAGAGAGGCTTACAAGAATCACGTAGGTGGGATTTGGTTATTATTTGTACAATTCTTTTTTGTAATCTAAAAGTTTGGGAGCTATAAGATGTATTTTCCCAGAATATTATGCCATATCTTAGGCGGGAATCAACATTCGCTGAACTGAATTTGAAAGAATTCTGATTGCGTAGCATAATGAGCTTAATTTTGTGTTCAATTCATTTAAATGGACGTTCTATTTGAGGTTTGACTGAATTAAAAGACCTAGAAATTTTGTTACTTTAACATCAGTCAATGGTACACCGTTCATTTTCAATGAAGTTCAGAATTGTTTATTGGAAATGTAAAATGCATTAAAACCGTTTTCTTTTCATTTACTATTAATTTGTTATTTCGGAACCAATTTGAAACATCTGATATTGTACTATTTACGGTTTCTTTATTGCAAAGGATGTTCGTATCATCCGCAAAGAGAACCGTTCTTCCGTTTCGAATCGTCGAGGGCATATCGTTTACGTATAGTAGGAAGAGAATAGGACCTGAAAGGGTCAAAGAGTTCTATTGGCAAAAGGGTCAGAAGGTTAGTATATAATGTTCCATTATTCCAGTAAGGTATTTCTACTCTATGAGAGCGTTGTTAAAGATACGAACGTAACCAATCTAGAGCAATACCACGTATTCCATATGAAGGTAATATTGAAAGTAAAATGTCATGATCAATGACGTCAAATACTTTAGAAAGATCTAAAAATAATCCAATAGGTGCTTCATTTTGATACAATGATGATTCGACATCTTCGACATCGAACATCTTCGACATCGAAAGTGAATATTTCTGTTTCCGTAGATTTTGATTTCCTAAATGCATGTTGGCATTCTGAAATCGCGTTGTATTTATTGAGAAATGTTTCCATTCGTATGTAAAAAAAGGCGCTAATATTTTTGACAAACTGACAAAAGGGAAAGAGGCCGATAATTTTGAATTTCATTGTTGTTGCCTTTTTTTGAAGAATTTGCTTAATCCTAGCTGCTTTAAAATATCTGAAAAAGTTCTGGTGCATAAGGATGCATTTAATATATGTGAGTTAACGAGTGTATTAAGGCAAACGCACATGTCTTTAACAAACAATCCGGAAATTCATCTAAACAGGCCGAATATTAATTTTTTAGTTTATCGATTATTTTGAGAATATAATAGGAAGAAATTTTGGCAAAAAGTCTAAAATGTGTCTAGAATTTTTGAAGAAAAGTCTGGTGTTGAATTTTGTGGCTGTAGACTCGTAGTGATATCGGCAGCAATTCTCGAAAAGTATTGGTTAAGGAGACGAGCCCCTATTGCCGGATCGTTCACATTTCTACTGCTATATTTTAAAACAACGTTCTCTTCGACGTATCTAACTTATTTGGTTGTATTTTTTATTATATACCACATTGCTTTTGTTTTGTTATTTGAGCTCAAAATATACTGATCGTCTTTCATGATTTTAGCCTGCCTTACGACTTCTCTTGACTTCATTTGTATTTTTTAAAGCAGAGGAGGAATTCTTGAGATACGTTATGATGTTTAGTAATGAAAGAAAGAATTCGCTTGTTTTTACATGAGGTTGTAACCCCTTGTGTTATCCAAGAATTGCTTTTTCTTGAAATATTTAATTTTGTTTTTGAAGAGGAAAGTAAGTGTTAAAATGAAATGAAAGCATTAGAAAAAATAATTATATTTATCGTTTGTATCAACGGTATTATAAACCGCGTCCCATGATTCCTGCATCAAGTAATCAATGAATAATTTTATTGTACTTTTAAAAATAATCTACTCATACGTGTATTATTTATTGTGTCAGTGTTCGCATTTCTTATAAAGGTGAGAATTTGTGCATCGTGGTCTCTGTATCCTAAATCTTTTGTTTCAACTTCATATCGAGTAGTAGTTTTGTTAGTTATATTTTGATCGATTGCCTTCATTGAATTTAGTGTGATGCGTGTAGGTGCACTGATTGTAATATCTAAACTGAAAGAATTAATTAAATTTAGAAACCATTCTATCTCACAAAATTCGACCAGGAAATCATTGTTAGAATCTCTGCATAAAACTGTGGAGTCAAAAGAGCGATTGTTGACTTTATTAAGTGTTATCTCTAGTTTTTCTAGGAACAAAATATAATCTGCAGCTCTCTTTGTTGGAGGCCGGTAAGTTACAAAGTAATATTTTTAGCGAAGGAAGATGTACAACAGAAATTTCGAAAATGGAATACATATTTAATTCCGTCAAGGAGATAGAATCGATATTATTTCTAACGTAAAAACAAGAAACCCCATATGAAGAACCTTTATGCGATTCTCTCTCTTTATAATAAAAGCCTGCGAGGTAAACGTTTGGAATTTAGAAAATGCTAAGTTCATTAGGAGTTAACCAATTTTCTGTAGAGCAAAGAACATCCTTTTTTTTTAAATCACTCTGTAGAGATGCCTCGATATAATAAGTTTTATTTGAAAGAGATGGAACATTATGGTTCATTATGTTTATCTTTTAGAAGTACCTACACGAATATTTTTCTGTTTCATCTGACTGTAGTTGCTATATATTTACTCCATTTTTACCTCGAGTGCGTGGTCGAAGGTTGTAGTGTGTCCCGGCAGTGACAGATTGTGAGGAAGATGGGGCATCAGATGTAGACGAATTGGTAGTGGGAATGGGAGAAACGGGAGTACGTTCAGAAGAAGAGGTAACAGGGTTCGAAATAAGGGTGGGGGTGGAGAACGTAAGGAATGTGTAATGAATGGATTTTTGGCAGGAGACTCCGTAGATTGATGTTGATGATGTATTGTGCAAGCTTGTTACCGACTGCATGTTTTGCGGCAAGGTTCATGAGAAGACCATACGGGGTGAAGTGTTTTGCTGAGGGAAATTAATTTCAAAAAGTGTTACATCTGTTTCTCTCAGTTGTAGTTAATTTTTAGTGTACGTGTTTAATCTCGCTGCATAGTGTTGGTCTGTTTTACCAGTACGGCTACAATGCCAGACTACCATGTTGGTATTTAAGGGAGCACATTGTAATTTGTTTACAGGTTGTTCGGGTGTAAAGATATCGCCCAAATTAATGTTATTATGCCCTCATATGATAATGACTGTGTCCTGATTCGTTAGTATCTTCGTATGGGTGTCCATCTCTGCAGTCACGCCTGCAAACCTCCCGTTAGGTTTAAAAATAGTTGAGGCTGAGGAGTTGGAGGGTAACTTCCTACTGAGAATGAAGGAAAGATGGCGGCAATGGCTGTCAGCTAAAATAAGTACCTGATTTTTAGTTTCAGTAGGAATGTCTTTGTTTGAATGTCGTTGTTTAAATGAGCTAGGATGCGCAGCTTTTCGTGTTTTGTTTTTGACACGCTTCTTAGCTTGTTTGTGTTGGTTTGTGCATGTATTTGACGCTGGCAGGGAAGGATTGTGAGGATCAGGGAGGCAAGGAAAATCGTTTCATAATCTAAAACACTAAATTTGTTTTCAGTTGCGACTGGATGTGTTGTCAATGTCTTCTATGCAGTCACAGGTGCACGGTTGGGGAAATTCGCAGTGTGGCCGACTTGTACGAAACTGTCTGTACAGAGAACGACCTCTTCCAACCTACAGATATGTAGATCTATATTTTTGTTTGCGTGTGTAAGGGCTTTCAGAAGGTCGACTTTTAGAGTGTGGGGAGTAAAAAAGAGTAGAACGAGCAGTAGCCATGTCACGAATGCGTTTTAATGCGTAATAATGTGATATTCTTTGACGTTATAGCTATTAACAAACCGAGAATTGTTATGAGTGTTGTTGCTGCAGAGGCCATAAGTTAAATATTGAGGCGGTGGGTAGAGGAGCAGACGAGGACGAGACAGTAATAACACTGTAAAAGTTCGTGGTATGTTCAGCATTTTATCGGTAACCATAAAATCTCACGGGGTTTGCGAAACTTTTGAGATTACTGCAATAGTAAACAAATGAATTTTGTTGCTGGGGCACGTTACCACGATTTTGAGTGGTGTTGCTTGCGATATGTATCTATTTAAACAATATGGTTGGAATAGAAAAGATAGATGCAAATAATTCTTCTGAACTTATAGATACTTAAAATAATGATGTTTGGTGAGGAAGTTGGCGCGTTGACTACCAGTGACGAAATCTTCAGATCGTCAGTAAATATGATTACCAGAGAAGAATCTCATTTGATGGAATGACAGGAAAATGAGGTTAATTTACCTACTATGCATTTTTAATTGTACTATTAATATTACAATTAACAACAATTATTCCTAAAACTAATATGCGTTACTTTTATTATGAATTTTTTGAATCTGATTTGTTTTATACGTCGCCAAGCTTTTTTCTCAGTAAACATTTGACTTACGATGAATCGATGGTTGTTTATTTATGTTGCTAAGGATGTTAAAACCCGTTGCTAAGGATGTTAAATTTCTCAACATACAGGTAGTGCACTTAACAAACCTGTAGGGTTGCATGTTAACAGGGGTTTAAGCCGCACGTGGCCGATAAAATAAACAAAAATATAATTAGAAACAAAGTTTGGAACAGTAAAGATTTTACCGCTTTCTTAAATGAAGTAACTCGAGCGATGTATAAACACGGCACAACATATAAAAGGCATAAATCGAACGCATTTCAGATAATATCAATAACTTTGTACGGACAAAATTGGCAAGTTCAGATTATTTATGTTGAGGTAGATGATATGACAAATACATACAATGTATATTGTATACAATACAATACATGTTAAACAGGTGTCTCAGTTTTGCTTTGAGGAATATTGTAATTCAGAAGAACATTCTTTTGCAGTTAATAAGGAAACGGATGAACGATGACATCAGACACAATTCCGCAGCTTTGATGGACCGAAGTATCGATTTGTTGTACAGGAAGGAAGAGATTCCAATTGTTAAGAGAAGCTGAATATAAAGTGTAAATTGCCGACCTGGTGGCCAAGGTCGCTAAGGCAATAGTGTCGTAGCATCTCGGGCCTAAGGATCGTGGGTCCGAGTCCCGCCTCGGGGATGGTTGTATTTGTATTCGTCCTATCACCCCTTATCATCACCATATCGTTTTATCTTTACAGTTACCATAACCTTAACTCCAATAGTGGTCTCTAATGACTTACATATTGATGCGACATTAAAAAATTGTAAATTAAAATTTCACTATTAGCTCTCCCCCTAACTTCACTGGCACGAGCCGCCGCTTGTGAAAATTGAGAAGAAAAATTAACAGAACAAATACCCAAAAAGTCCAGAACTTCGTGTTTCCGCGCTCAGCTGAAATACCTATATCTGTTTGCCCGCGGTAGGAAATGAATACCTGATTGTTTTTGTGCCCTATTTGATGGAGCTACATGCAAAGAATGTGCTTTTGTCACCATTTTCACCAAATGTGTTCTGCAATCAGCAATTCAAATACAATATTTTCTGTCTAATTTTTTAAAGTAATCAGATATATTTGCTTCATGCTGTATTCGAGTACCTATAGACATTAAAACCTTTTCAATTTATTTAAATCCTTAGCTGTAAAGAGCAGCAAAATTGATGTTGGCTCGGGCGGCATTGCATGTTGGCATTGGAATTCGGCATTGCATTTGGCAACATGCAATGCCAATTCGGTCATCGGCTTTGACAAGACACGTCAATGGCGATGGTCGAATTGGAACGGGTCGTCAATGGGTGTCTTCAGCGTTCGATTTAACCCGAGGTGCGACCCCCGAACGGGTAAGAGCGGAGCGCAGCCCCAGCGGGTGCGTCCCCGGGGCAGGACGGCGTCCACGCAGCATCCCTGGCGGGATAGGGTACGGCCAGTGCAATACGTTTCCGCCTTGGGGAGGGCGTGGTCGAAGGGGCTGAGCGGGCGGTGAGGAGCCTGCGGAAGCCGGCCCTCCAAAGCCCCCGGCCGCGGCCTCTGGGGTCATCCGACCCGCGCGTCTGCCCCGTCCCGGCTTTACGGCGGCCTCGTGTCGTTAAACGCGTCGCGCTCGCCGCCTGGGGGCCACCGTCGAAGGCGACGGTGGCGGCGGCGGCGCATTGGCCAGCATAAGCGAAAATAATAGACAACTGCTGACCTGCACCAGCAAAGATGCTGCTCAAAAAGTGATACAAAACTGTTTCTCGAAACCAAGTGCGCATATTACTCAAGAGCAACAACGTCCATTCAAATGCTCTGCCAGGTTAAGTAATAAATTTTTGCCTGAGGGGAATCAATTAACTACGTACATTAAAACAAATTGATAATATAAGAATTAAAGTTTTTGCAATAGAACTATTAATCTTGCGTAACTATGAAAATTGGGCATTTTGGGTCAAACCCTCAAATGTGCAATTTTCAGTCAACATTACCCAAAACGTGCAATTTCGTTCAAAATTAAACAAGTACTAAAATAACGTCCGTTTCTTGATTCAAATTTCTGTCAAGGTTTCATCCATCTTCAAGTTAGCAGAGCAAGATGTAGTTACACGAGAATCCTCTCTTTAATTAAAAAAAACTGTCTTTACGAATACTGCAAATATATATATATATATATATATATATATATATATATATATATATATATATATATATATATATACATACCCGCAAGACTTGGAGCCCACATGAGTCTGGTGATGCTCCCGAGAGCGAGTGGAGGACAGTTGAGGCAAGGAGGAAGAAACCATCGTACTCCATTCCCAAGCATCGGAATGCCTTGTTAATGAGAGTCAAAGAAGGGGGCGACGTACTCGAAGGCAACGCAGATTCAGAACGCAGTGGCCGATCAACTACAAGGAAAAGCGGAGGTTACGACTTTGTCAAGTGTGGTACTCCTGGAGATTCAAGATCTGGTCGAAGTCACGATAAAGAAATTCTTGAGGTCTTTGAGAGACAGCTGGAGGAAGCCAAGGACAAGAAAGTAATAGTTAAGTCAATTCACACCGCTTATGGTGGCACCCAAACGGCTGAAATTGCACAACCAGGAGATCTAGGAAGTACAGCGGTTCGAATGAATAAATTCCGGATTGGCTGCGTAAGGAGTCGCATTTGGGTGAAAATAGTTGTTTCCAGGTGATACAGGCGCTGGGCTTTTGGGCACCTTTCGAGGAACTGTGAGGGCCTGACAGGTCAAGGAATTGTCATCGATGCGGTGATGGAGGTTTTTTTGTTGAGACTTGCATTAAGCCCCCTAATTGTTGCTTCTGTCAAGGGAAAGACAGTGAGACGAATGCAACTGGTAGCTATTGTTGTTCCGATTACCAAAAGGCTTTACGGAGGCCGGAACGGAGTTGGAAGAATGAGACTGAGGGTCCTTCAGCGCAACTTTAGTCATTGCGAGGCGGTGCAAGACCTCAGTCAGACGAGCTGAAGATAGACGTCGCGATCCTGTGCGAGCAGTATAGGAATGTAACCGGTCTTCAATGATACATTATTGGATGATGCGAGAGAACGAAGACCTCTTATTATTGCTGGGGACTTAAATGCACGGGCCACCGAGTGGGGCAGCAGGGTAACGAATCAACGTGGGATGGCTCTCCTGGAGAGCCTTGTCTATTTAGACGTCTATTTCTGCAACAGGGGAAACAGCCCGAGATTTGCCATGAATGGTCGCAGCTCCATCGTTGATGACAGTCGCTAATGATAGCCTTGCTAGACGGATCACGGAGAGGGAGGTTAGCGATCATTACACACATAGCGACCACCAAGCTATTGTATATGAAGTCAGGGAGAAGTGTAGGTTGAGTTCTGCAAGGGATTGGAGGAGAGCAACTTGGAACCACAGAACTTTCGATCGTGATTCTTTTGCTGCCATGATGGAGGGCAACGTTATGCTGGTCGGAAACTCTGAGGATATGGTGGGAAATATAATGAACTGGATCTTTGACGTTTGTGATGCAACAATGACGAAAGACTCAGGAAAGAACGCTATCCTCCAATATACTGGTGGACTGATGAGATCGCGGAATGTCGCAGAGAATGCCATCGCACACAACGTGGGTACCACAGGGACTGTCCGATAAGCAGTATGGCGTCAGGAAGGTAAGATCCACAGTGCACACAATTAGGGTCGTCACTGACATTGACATGACGCATTCAAGGTTATTGTGAGCAAGCGATGGAGAAGAGGTGCAAAGAAGTATTGCGCTATTGTAAAAAGACTGGGAGTTCGAATTACATTATAATGAACATAGAAGCTACTTTGAGGAAACAACTCTACTGTACGAAACAGAGACCGTAGTAGTATAATCTATGGCTGGTGTTCCGCAAGGCTCGGTACTTGGCCCGCTGTTGTGGAATATTATTCATGACTACGTCTTGAAACCTCAGATGCCGGAAGGCGCTAGAACTATTGAATTTGCTATCGATATTGCTGTGGTAGTGGCCGGCAAATATGCGGAAGAGCTCACGCAGGTTGTCAACGAGGCTGTGTTTGCGATCCGGCGATGACTAACGTCAGTGGGGATCCAGATGGCTGAGCATAAAACAGAGGCTGTCTTGGTGACAGGCAGAAATGTGAAAGAGGCTATTACTCTCCATGTAGAGGGTAGTAAAATAGTCTCCCAGCAGTCTCTAAGATACATAGGAGTCCGCATTGACGCGAGACTGCACGTCGACGACCATTTTATTTATTTATTTATTTATTTATTTATTTATTTATTTATTTATTTATTTATTTATTTATTTATTTATTTATTTATTTATTTATTTATTTATTTATTTATTTATTTATTTATTTATTTATTTATTTATTTATTTATTTATTTATTTATTTATTTATTTATTTATTTATTTATTTATTCGTTTATTAGTTTGTTCGTTTATTCGTTCGTTCGTTTGTTTGTTTGTTTGCTCATTTGAGACTAATTTCAGTCCCCCGTCCAAAACATTTGGACTACCTCCCAACACCCTGAAATTAAGATATCAAATTGACGTTGGTAAAGCTAGCACCCGCACTGATTCAGAATGCGAATTTTTTTACGGTCCAAACAAGTGAATTTTGAATACTTTTGGGCCACTTTTCAAAATTTCAAAACTCACTCCTAACTACGTAAGCAAAAGATAGGAAAACCACATAATTGTGGGCTCTTTAGTGACACCAATGAAATGGGGAAAACGTAATCCCTATTAACGAGATGTGGAAAACGTAGGGTGATGAAGAAAAACGTTATCCCCAAAACGTCGCTTGCAAATGACGAATAATAAACTTTTTGTAAAGATATTCTAAACAAAATGCTTTTTAAGCTGTCTGTTCTTGTAAACTATGTGGCCAAATACATTTAATAAATGTATACATCTACGTTCTTCGTGACATCAACTCCAAGACACAGGACGAAATCATATAATAATTAAAATGTTCATTAAATACCATATGGCGAATAAAATAAATCTCGAAAATATTTTGAGCTTCTCTGGTTATTTCTGGAAAACGGAAAAATTATAGAGACCGAAGTCAAATTTTCTCCCATCTACTGCCCAGCGCGCTCTCCAATGCCACTACATCAGCCTACATGTTGCTCTTCTCATTCCTCTATCTCCGTAATTTTAAAATCCAAACTACTTGACGTTTCTTACAAGCAAACACGTATATTATCAAAACATACAAAAGTTTACAACAATTACTAAAATTAATTTTGGGCTTCTTTCAATACCTTCCTAGAAATGGAAAATGCTCAGCTATAGAAATTTAGATTTACAGTATTATTTCACATTCTTCTCCCAATAAACTCCAATATACTTTTCGAATCAGTGTTGTGCGGTGGGGAAGCATTTTTGAAATCCAAGGAATAAAAAACGTAAAACAGTTAAAGATGAGATGAATATTTACAAAATTTGAATATTAATCACGTGAGACGCCGCATCATGTATACAAATGTAAGGTCGCCAGGAAGAAAACGCACTCCAGGGAACATTCCGTTGATTATATGCCTTCTAACATCATAAACTAATATAATTCGGTGTTTATGTGACTCTTACATTCTTAAACTTTGTTATTTAAAGAGTACTTTGTTATTTAAAAACTATTAATATAAATTTATAAAATCTATGAAACTCTTGCTGATGCCTAAAACCATTACTTTTTCTTTCATATAATGGAAAATAAGTGCATACATTTTAATATATAGGTGCGTCACGTAACTTTAGCACCTCCTGTAACTTACTTGGGAAGATAAATTACTACAACAAATTTATCAGGAATTTCTCCACGATAGCAGCTCCGTTGAACAATTGAGACAAAAAGGGGTGAAGTTCGTGTGGTCTAAGGACTGTGGAGGGCACTGGGCCAGCTGAAGGAAGCTCTAGTAAAGACTGTCAAGCTGAACCATTTTGTTCCTGGCAGACTCACCACGGTGGCAGCAGACGCTTCGGATTATGGCCTGGGGGCTGTGTTGTCGCAAAATGACAACGGTGTAGAGAGACCGATAGCGTTCGCCTTAAAGTCGCTCAACAAGCACCAGAAGAACTATTCTCAGATTCAGAAGGAGGCTTTAGGGATTATCATTGCAGTGAGGAAGGTTAACGACTACCTGTACGGTACAAATTTGACATTATCACGGACCACAAGCCCTTAGTTCAGCTGTTCCATCCAGGGAAGAGGATCCCCGAAAGCACTGCGAAGAAGTTGCAGAGATGGGCGTTATTCGTTAAGGACTATAACTACCAAGTTCATTTTAGGAGAACGCGGATGCATTATCCAGGATACCAGGAGGGCCGGATCCAGACTTTGACAAATCAGAAGAGGAGTGTCTCCAGATTGACGCGGAGGAATTGCAGGTTATATCGGAGTTTCCCTTGGAGGCTAAAATGATTGCAGAGGAAACGGACAAGGACCCAGAACTGCGAATTATTATGAGTTACGTAAGGGAAGGCTGGCCGCTCAGGTGCCTTGGGAGCAATGCGGCGTGGTACAATAAGGACAGGTTGACGTGTAAAGCGGGGTGTTGCTCTTAGTTGGGGAGGAATACACGAGGGTAATCATTACTAGAAGCCCGAGGAAGACAGTGCTGGAGCTCCTCCACGAAGGGCACTGGGGCGTAGTTGGAACTATGCAGCTGGCACGCCGCCACTGCTTTTGGGAAGGCCTGAACACAGATATTGTCCAGATGCTCAGAAGATGCGAGGCCTGCTAAGTTAACCAGAGTGCACCAAACAAGGACTTGGTATCCTGGCCCGAACCCAGTGAACCATGGGAGATGGTGCATGTGGACTTCGCTGGGCCGTTTTGGGACAAGATGTGGATGGTTGTGGTGTACGCCAAGTCTAACTACCCTTATGTTGCAGAGATGGCCAGAAAAACGTCGATGCATACAATCGACGCACTGGAGAGGATCTTCGTGACCGAGGGGCTTCCAGTCACATTGTTTTCCAAAAACGGGACACAGTTTACTTCCCAAGAGTTTGCAAGGTACTGCAGCAGTAACGGGATACAGCACGTCTGCGCGCCGCCTTTGCACCCGCAATCCAACGGGGTTTGTCCAGACATTCAAGACGGCGATGTCCAAGGCGCGCGCAGCAGGAACGCACAGGTCCCGAGCACTACTTCGGGTCCTGGCCACGTTCCGCACGTTGCCAGGCGCGGACGGCAGGAGCGCGGCCGAGATACTTCACGGAAGACAGCCGCGGAGATTTTTTGTCTCTCCTGAGTCCGGTGGATCCGTGCAGGTCTGTAGGAACACAGCCGAAGTACCAGGTGGGTGACAATCTATTGCGTCTCTTTCAAGAAATCCCCAGCATGGCTTCCGGGGATCATTACCGAAGTAAGGGGAAGTATGACATACTTGGCCCGAACAGAGAGTAGGGTAGTTGCACGCCATCAGGGACAGATTAGACCCCGGGTTAACCTGAGCAGGGTAGATTCGCTGCCCCAGGTATCGCTCCAAGAGTACAACCGTAAAGTTATGAGGGAAATGATTTACGCCCCACTGGAAGCAACTGCCTCGGGTCCCCGAGACCCGGACACAACGGAGTCCCCAGCAGCAAGCGACAGCGAGCCAACCCACGGAGACGCAGAGGAGCCGCCTAGGATGGAGTTGCGTCCCAGGAGGAGCACCAGGAGGATGCGATTTGCGCCGTATACGACGAAATTGGGCGCGGAGGGTGTCGTGATCGGCCGCACGCATTTGAAGGAGCCGCCGCCGAGTGACGTCAGCGGGGCGTTACCGCCCCTGGCGAGAGAAGAAGGCGACCGGTGCGAGCCGGTCTGGCCTGTCCGCGCGCGGCCGTCACGCCCGAGCAAGGGGGTAGGGACTCGCCACCGCCCCTACTCCGCAGCTAGTCCGCGGTCCGCTAGCCCTAGAGGGCTATAAGAGGGCTCCGACCCGACGCCAGGGCAGATAGCGAGCGGCGGTGTCAGTGATTGTATCCTGGAGAGTGACTTGGTGAGAGAAGACTGGAGATCAGCTACGACGACAACCTGTGCAACGAAAGTGGAACTCTCTTGTGAATATTTGACGACTGCTGATTTCGGGACTGCTTCAGGACAACGATAACACGGCTTCGCTTTTGGTACATTCTTCCGATGATACGGAACTTCGACAATTGTACCTGGTCTTGAATAAAAATTGTTTTATGAATTCTTGCATTTTGATTGGATACTACAAAAAGAGTCTCGAAGAAAAAGATATATTACAGGCTGAATATGGAAATGGAAAAGTAGGGAAGATGGAGGGGTTTACCACGCACGAGTTCTCACACGGGCACTCTAGTTTTTCTAAATACACAACATATAGATGTGTCTTAGATATAGGAAACTCGCTTTACAAAAGAATCTTATAGAAAGATTAAAAGGCTTTAATATTAATCATACTACCCATCCAGATAATGATCCGAAGGGAGGGACTGCGAATATCATCAAAGATTGTACAAATAATTATAAAGATACCTCAATACAGTGTAAGGAGGTGCAGCTTACCAGATTAATGATCAAATCTACCAAACAAGATCTTAAAATTGGTGCAATATACTGCCCACCAAGACACAACCTGAAACTTGAATATTACAAAGGAATTTTGCAACATATGGGTGAAAGTTTTATAATGTGTGGTGACATTAATGCTAAATATTGATTGGGGAGCAAGGCTGATCAGTACCAAAAGAAACGAGTAAAAAAGAAACGATCAGAGAAACAGTATGTAACACATTATATATTGTTTTTGTAGCGTCTATATGGTATTTTTTTGCAATAAGTCACTTAGACAATTCATAGGAGGGTGTCTCTCTTGTAGGACAGTAGACATATGGGCGTACATTACATACCATACGCAATTTAAAGGTATATTTGTCTGAAACGTTGAATTAATATTAAGAAATATACTTTAGTTGAATAAATAGCTTACAAAATAGAAAAATAATAGTTCAAATAAATAATAATATACTAAATGAATCCGTTAAGACTTAGTGTAGTAGGTTAGAAAACAACTCGTATGTAACGCAGCATCACATTTTGACATTTGTTTTAGCTTGTGACACAACGTGTATCTGTTTTGTTTTCCCTCAGGCACAATTAAACAATTTTTACCATCATATATCCTATTCTACAGTATATTCGATGGTCTGCTTCCTTTTCTTATTTGTGATTGTTGATTACCCCTTAATCAGTGCCACGTGCCAAGACAACTCGCGGAAGAAACGTAAGATGATCCAATTTTCACCCTCAGAATTGATGGATCTGACAGGCATTTTGTTCTGCAGTATCAATAATGTAAGAAGAGAAAAATACCATTTTGCTCAGTACAAATGCTAATGTTTTGATCAGAGCGATCAACTTTTCTCATTCCTTGGTTATATACATAAGCACTACAGAAGGCCCGAGACCAAGCACTTAATACCCATCTGAGAGTTGAGTTTTAGCTCCCTGATATGGCTCCATCCGTAAAACATACTTCATATGTAGCTTCAACCCAGAGTTTGTAGCCATATCTAATTTGATTTCTATAAATGTATTGTTTACATTAGTGGCGATCATCATATGGCACCATTACTTCGTCGACAGAGTGACATTCACAGTGCGGAGCCATTTCTTGAAATCATTTAGTTTATCATTTAGTCAAATGAAAAGTCATCTTATTCTTGCAAAGCAATCATTACAATCGAAACGTTCATTATTACAACAATAAATATTTGAAATTTTTAATTCGAATCTATCTCTAGGCATTGCGACAGCTTCATTGCAGGTGTCTTTCCATTTTTCTCAATGAAGTCTTCTTCTTGGAACCTGATTGTGCCCACTCAACAAAAGGATTCCAAAAAAGCATTCCTTTTCTTATTCAGTGACATCATCTACATTTTTAACCGTATAACTATTAGTATGTTCTACCAACAATTCTATTACATGAAGAAAAAAGTCCAAAAATATTTCAATTATCAATTATTCGTTAAAAATCACTTGAATTGCTGGCCACTCAACATTTTTATAATTAAAAATGTTAATTGAAAGAGAGTGGCCAGCAATTCAAGTGAATGTCTTGCCTTTATTCCATTTAAAAATTTGTCGTGATATACACTGAGAGATTTTATTTGAATTGTGCACGTTCATTGCAAGACAGAATGAATATTGTTTGTGCAAAGTATCTCTATATAACCAGCAATTGCATCATAATTATTTATATTGAATAACTCCGTGTCAGCATTTAGCTTCAGATTCAGCAAGATTATTGGGTGAAACTATGTCTTCGTCTCCAGAGTCGTCGTCCGTGACATATCCAGTAGCGTTCACAGGGGTCATTATTGCAATGTACATCTCATATGGTAATTTGTCATTGTTATCACCATCATCCTCCTCAAGTATTGGGAGCAATTCATCGACATTAATCCCTCTGAAAGAACGAATTGTCGAATAATCAGGAAACTAAACTAACCACATGAACAAAACCGAACCTACCCCCATACGCCTACTGTCCCTTTAGAAGGACACCTAACTTTGCAAAATAATTTTGTGTATATTTATTGTAATATTACACATTCCACACTCAGAAGTAAATATGTGTAGCTCTGCCATAATAATAAAGTGGATTGAGTAATTAACACATATGCCCATATTACACAACTTACCTTTCAAATTCGGAAAGCGACGAAAACGTCATGCCTTCCGAGGCGCCTGAATTCTTCTTTCGAAATAAGATACTCCTACATCCGATAATGCATAGGATGGCGATGAGTAACGTTCTCCCTTTCACTGAGAGAAAATACGCAAAATTAGCCTTACAGATAATTATTCTGTAGCGAAAAAATTGGAGAGAAGCGTTGTGTCCTTTTAGAAGGACAGTAGGCATATCTGGGTTAAATAGTTACATGATAAATTCCATTCAAGGTTCCGTAAATAAATATTTAAATCAATTTTTGTCAAATAAAAGAAAGTAGCGAACGAAAATTCTAGACCTTCGCATCCCCGTCTCCGCCCCCACTGAACCTGCAACTAGTGCAGTACCCACGGCAGATAGCACCTTTTGCATCTTACGGTATTTGGGGATGTTTGCGCTTGAACTGCATCTCCCTTCAAGTTTTGAAACTATTTTCCAGCATCTTTGAGCTTCATATTCTTCATCCTTGGCGAATCATCACAATTTACCTGCCTTTTTTACCTTTATTAATGAGTTTTACGACCTTCGTTACGGGTAGCGTGAACGCCTTGTCCGCCATTTCTATGCAGATAGCACCTTCTGCATCTAATGCCAACTTTCGAATATCGAAAATAATACTTTGTAGTAAGTGTACGCCCACGATATTTTACCAGCGATAGAATTCCCTCGCATACAACCGTTCTACATTGAAATGTAACTTTCGGGGAAATTGTCATTTAACACCGTTTGCTGGTGACCCCTTCAATTAGACATAGAAGTAGAAAAAAATACTAGACGTTTGCAAACAACTGCATTTAACACCAGAGAAATAAAACGTACCACAAAAGGATTTAATTATCCAGCTGAAATAAGAAACCTAGTAAAAGAAAAAAGGCCAGCGAGACGAAAGTGGCAGCAAACACGACTCCCAGCGGATAAGACTGTCCTCAACATTATGCCACAAAAATTTAAAAGAGAAATTCGTAAGTTAAAAGACGAAAGTATCAAAGCATACCTTACAAATGTAACAACTGATGAAGATTCTGATTATTCACTGTGGAAATCCGCCAAACGAATCAAAAGGCCAATCATGTCAGTCCCTCCATAAGAAAAGGCCAAGGAATGTGGGGAAGAAATAATAAAGAAAGCAGATCTATTGGCAGAACGTCTAGTGTATGTCTTTACGGCAAATGATATGCAAAGCAATAATAACAATCTTGAAGTAAATAATACTAAAATAGGACGGATAACTCCGGTTACTCTAAACGAAGTGACTGATGAGATTTTGTCCAATCTAAGTTCAAAGAAGGCCCCAGGATTTGATTAGATTATCAGACAAATATTGAAGCAGTTGCCACAAAAAGTGATAGCCATGCTCACATACCTATATAATGCAGATTTTAGATTGAAATATTTTCCTGTAAGCTGGAAAGTTGCTTTCCTGCAGGCTGGAAATTATTATGATACCAAAGCCAGGCAAACCACTTAACAAAGTGTAATCATGTAGGCCGATTTCGCTTTTACCAGTAATTTCAAAATTATGTGAAAAACTCCTCCTTAAAAGGCTAAAACTAATTTTACAAAATGCTAATTTGATTCCTCACCTCACTATAGTTTGGCTTTAGACAGAGACACTCGGCAATAGACCAAGTGTACCGAATTAAAGATGTAATTGAAAGGGCCTTAGAAGGGAAACAAGTCTGTTCTGTATTGTTCTTGGATTTTTCAAAAACCTTCGACAAGATTTAGCACGAAGGATTATTGCAAAAATTAAAAAATGCTACTCAAACAATATGCTGAAATTCTCACATCATATATATCTGAGAGAACGTTCAGAACAAAGCAAGAAGATGCTTTCTCTGGCCTGAAGAACATACAAGCAGGTGTGCCACAGGGTAGTGTTCTTGGGCCTGTGTTGTACTTATTATACACCAGTGATATACCAAACCTAGAACAAGGAAAATTAGACATTTTTGCTGACGACACAGCCATGATAATAACAGCACGAGACGAGATTAGCTCTACCTGACGGCAAGAAGAAGTTTCTCACTGGACCAAAAAATGGAAAATAAATATAAATGAACAAAATTCGGTTCACGTCAATGTTAACGTCACGTCAATACCAATAGAAAATCAAACAATCCCCATCACTAAATACAAACTGAAAGATAGTTCCTTCTGAAAATAAAGCTAAATATTTGGGTATGACATTGGACACTGAATTAAAAGGGAAAGAACATGTGAAAAAAGGAAGAACTCAATAGAAAATCTCGTCAATATAAATGGCTAATAGAAAGATACTCCAGTTTAGCCTTATATAATAAAATCCTAATATATAGTTAGATGCTTAAACCCGTATTGCTATATGTGATTCAGCTATGGATATGTGCGAAATATCAAAATAATACAAACTTGCCACAGCAAAGTTCTGCGAGGAATGGTGAATACACTATAGTATGTAAGAAATGATATCCACAGGGATCTTGGAATACCAACAAATTAAAGAAGAAATTGAAAGGTTTCCCAAGAAGTATGAAAAAACACCTGTTCCGAAGATTGAAGAGGACCAAACCATTTGAATTTGTGCAGTGTATTCATTATAGCAGAACATTGTACAAGTGATAGCGCCAGTTTAAACAATCTGAAATTTGCATTGCAGAAGCATATAAACACTCCAGAAACCTGTAAATTGTTTATTATTTGTAAAAGAAATGAATATATTTGTTTAGAAAGAAAACAATAACCCAGAAATAAACTAGTGGTGCTAGAAAATGGCACAGACTTTCTTATAGTAAAGTTTTCTAATTCATTTGTGTGGACTGGTTTTACGGTCATGCCCCATCCTCTTGCCAGCTGCCATCTATCGCCACCCAAAGTACATTTTTTGACATTTTATCACTTTTCCTTTTAGTTGAACCGAAAAACTTTGAGAATATTAAAGAAGAGTAAAGCCTCCTTATAAATGGCAATTTTCATTGACAAATTTGCAGCTGTTTTCAAGAAAATGGCTTTGAAGCGTTACTGTAAATGCAAAATTTGAAGCTGCTTTTCACAGAAAAAGTTTTGAGTTTTCGAAAAACCTCATTTAAAGTCATTAAGGTACTTTAACTCACAAATGCAATAGTGTTTACAAATTGCTGGAAATGTGCATATTAACGGCGCGAGAGATATTTAAAAAATACATTTGTGTAATTTTTGAAAAACAAAATAATATAGCAAAATGAAGTTTATGTCATATTTAACAGTACAATTAGCACTACCCGGCGAAAAAGTTTGAAGAAGAAATTTTAACTTTTTCTCTGTTGAGAAAAATACGTTGCGGAATTTTGAGCACATTTTCATAGAAAACTGTTGAGTTTTCGAGATATTTTATATGAAATTATTTAAAACACGTGTACTCATTAATACAGTAATGTGAAAAAATTACCGCTAATGTAAATATTAACGTGAGAGACAAGTAAAACAATTACAATTTTGTAACTCTTGAAAAAACAAGAGAATAGAGTAATGTGGCGTGTATGTCATCTTAGGGAGCGCATTTAGCACTATCCCTATCAATAGTTTAAAGAAAAAAATGTATCAGTTTTTGAGGAAATCTTGTTTTTGTTATTTTTCACAATTGCAAATGTGCACGCAATATTGCGCAAAAACTAGTAAAAGTTTCAAAAGAATGTCTTCATCTCAACAATATAAATAATTATGGACGACAATTTTCATTTGAAAGAAAAAACTCTTTCTTCAATTTAGTAGTTGAAGGATGACGCCGAAAAATTGAAACTTTAGCTTCATGTAAAGTACCCCCAAATTTTGAAGATAGTTTTGTAAAATCACTGGATTTCAAATTCCATTTTGGAAGACATCCGACGTACGTCGCTAGTGGTGTTCAGAGACGGACTGACGTTAAAAAAACAACACTTTTTCAATATGAGAGACCCCAAAATGTGTATTTCCTTTGAAATCTCGAAATCGATTTTCCGCAGCATTACTCAATTTTCTCTGTATTATGTATATACTCCGTATATACGTATGCATACGAGAAAGAAAAAAGCACTTTTTTATTTCCGGGTTAATTTTTCTTTCAGACAAATATATCCACTTCTTTTATAAATAATAAACAATTTACATGTTTCTGGACAGTTTACTATGTTTCTCCAACGCAAATTTTCGCCTAGATAGTATTTTCTCAATCCATTGTTGAGTGCTTATTGCGGCTCAGCCATTAAGAATATCCAAGTGGGTTTTTTTTAAAGTATTTATTTAAGGTCGCTGTTCAACAACTGGGTCATAAGCGAGCACGAGTATCAATTTAGACTTTACACAAGTTTCACAATTATTCCATTACATAATACTATACAGTTCATACAAACATGAAATTGTAATAAAATGCCAATTTTTTGGGTATTTACACCATTGGGATGGATACACATATTTATTTATTTACAATACAATGCCTGTGATATTCATAACACGTTTGAAGGGTTGTACTGAGTGAGATGTAGGTAAAGGACGGATTTATATTAAGGTGTCAATGTTTGAGATTTTTAAAAGTTTTAATACTTTTATACATTCTTCTGGGAAGGAGAAGGAATTAATTAAAGAGTTAAGGTTAAGGACTGTCTTATACGGGCTATTTCAGGGCACTCCAGAATAATAAGGGATGTAGATACTTGGGCTGTACATTTAGAATAGGGTAATGGGTCAGTTTTTTTATTAGGTGTATGTGGGAGAGATTAAAGTGGCCAATACGTAGTCTGGTAATTTTGACTTGTTCGGGCGGATTCGATTACGGATTTCCTTACGAGGTGAAATTTGGAGAAGGTAGTCCAACATTTTTCATTCCACTGCTTCGTAACCGTATTTTTAAGGTATACTTATAAATTGGAAAGAACTCCCTTCAAACTGTTGATATTTCGTGCACCCATCGTTCTGCAGATTCAGCCAACTTGAAGGCTGGTGCCGCCGATGAGTTGAGAGAGTGAATTGCTGTGGCCCGCTGCTATGTTCAGAGCAGGCTGCGTGGTTTGAGCATTATTTAGGGCACGGCAGAGGTTAGTTGTGTGCACACAATGCCAACTCCCTCGCCGTGCGGGTGGGGAGGGCGAGGGCCCTCGCGAGGTCTCCCCCGCGCGCTCTCAACGGCGGCAGAAGTGCAGAGCACACATAAACCCGCACACGCGCCACGCGCAAAGGCGCAAAGAGAATCTTTTCCTTGACGGCGCGGTGCTTCCGCCACCGCCTGCTGAGGCGGGTGCTAGGCGGGGCGAAGGGGGGTACGTGCGCGGTGTGAAAGAGGGGTGGACGGGTGGTGTGGGAGGGCTGAAAGATGCTTGGAGCAGGATGTTGGTTGAACAGGCGAGGGGAATGCGGTAGAAGGGGTTATGAGGCAACGTGAAGTGAGTGGTATGTATGTGGTGAGGTGGAGAGCAGCTAGAGGTCCGACGTAATGGGGCGGAGAGGAGAGGAAGGTGAGGGTAGGTAGACAGGAACATTGGAAGAAAAGGTGAGGAGGAATTGGAGCGTAGGTGGGGGAGAGGTGAGGGAGAGCTGCGATGGGGGAGAGCGAAGATCGGGTCGGGAGGATACAGTGCGTAACGGGGTGAAGTGAGGTGAGGCACAGGGTGAACGGAGTGAAGTGAGGTGAAACCGCTTCGCGGTTTGGTGGTGCAGAAGGGTGGGAGGCAGTGCGGAAAGGATCGAGAAGTGTGAAGAGGAGGAAAGAAAAGCGCGGAGGTGCGGATTGATTGATTGCTAGTGATTCTGGGCGCGTCAACTACTGAGGTCGTTAGTCCCGTAAGTATAATGCATGTTTTTCATCGGGAGGTGGCGGTGATCCTCTCCGCTGGATGGCGAGATCCGGCGCCGACTTACCGTCGACTAGCGATGTATTTCACAACCGAGTATCTCCCACCAGCGGGGCACCGTTCCAACCGGGACAAGTTCAACGTCTCCGACTGGACTCACGGTATGTGTGGTCGTGTAGTGCATGTTCGTGTAAGGCGTGTGTAAAGGGAGAGGGTCTGCGCGGTTCGTGGCCCGTTTGTTAGGGTACTGCTCCGGCATTCGCCTGGTGTTGATCGGAGAAAGCGCGGAAAACTACCGATCAGAGCAGCCGGCCACTAGAAAACGCCTCCAGACAGCGAGTGAATTCGACCTAGCTGACAAGCAAGTGTCGAAAATCCTGCCGCCGTCAGGACTCGAACCTAGGACCTAGGTCAGAGGCTCTGCAGTGACATGAGTTGATGCACTCAGTCACCTCTCCCGTTCGGAGGCGCGGAGAAAAAACAGACGAATAGAGAGAGCGTAGAGGCGAGGAAATGCAGGGTGGAAGAGGGGAGAAGATTATCGGGGAGCGAGGCCAATCGAGGAGAGACGCTGGGTAGAAGCAGAGGGAAGCCCGGAGGGACGCTGAGGAAGGGGGCGGGGCGGCGGTGCAGGCCCGGCCTGTGCTTGGCAGCCGCAGGGACAGACGGCCTCGCGGTCCCGCGACCTTGTGGCGCTGTCAGTGGTTTATTGATCAAGGAAGAGCGACATAAGCAGCTTAACGCAGCGCGAGCGGAGAGGACCGACGAAGGCGACCGCAGCAGACCTCGCCAATGGGACGGGCGTTACATCACCAACTTGCCCTTTCGGACACAATGTCGCGGAATCATAGAAAGCCACCCATCATGAAACAATTGGCGCAAATATGACGATCATTTTTTTTCTCCTGAGGATTCTGCTCTTCTTAGGCGTTACACCTAGAGCAATAGACTGCTAATGATAACTAACGCATACCCACATATCATCACTGCAGCCCCTACGGTCACAAAGAAACCAAATATTGCAGTGATGTTGACGTAATGAATTGCGAAATATTATACCTAGGTAACTTCCAAATTGTCACAACAGGAATCCACCGGAAGGAAAAGAATGATTTGCAATGTGCTATATTCTCAAGAAAAAATATATAAAAGGAATTGTAGCTGTGGGGATAGGTCACTTGTGTGCTTAGGTTAACTGGATACGCTGTGTGGTTAGTTCCCACGCTCTAATAACTCGGATAGGGTTACTGTAAAGAACGAAGTATCACGTACGATCCGTGGTTGGAAGAACTGCTCCATTATCCGCTTGGAACTGATTGGAGAAAACCACCGAAACCACCAACCAGAGCAGTTTCCTCTGCGAATTTCCTTAGTCACTACTCATCATTCGCTTCTCTACTGTGAACCAGGAAGTCCTCTGACTATAGGAGATTCGGACGATTTCCCAAGGAAAGTATCATAGCTTCAATATTTGCGTCGATGCATGCCTTTTGTAGATGTTAGGTTATACTGTGACAAGAATGGGGTCACTCATGAATATTCAGCTACACTCGTCATATTAGACGATGGACATTCTTTGGAATTGTTTTAATTCAAATTCATTATGGCATTGAATGATGAGCCTCAGCCTTCTAATCTCCGTATTCTCCGGTCGCTCCTGTCGCACTTCAGCCTGCACTCTTAGGCCAAGATTTTTCTCCACTCTTATGACAAGGAGAATGATAAAACACAGTTGCACAAAACGCATGGCGCCACTTCAGCCTGCACTCAGAGACCAGGGTTTTTCTCCACTCTTATGACAAGGAGAATAACCCAAATTAACTGCACAAAATAACTTAACACCATTGCCTTCCAAACACGAGTATTCCGTTCGCATCGAATCCGCCCGGTCGGGGCAAATGCACGCTGCCCACTAACCAACGGACGCTCGGTTCAGAGAGAGCACCACCCCCATGGCCTTTTGCGCGGAGCTACCCGCGGAACTAAGCCAAAGACGTGCGCACGCGCTGACTGCGAGGGGCTCCCGCGTCACGTGCGCTCTCTCAGCTCTTGAAACAGTGGCAAGAAGAAAAGGCTCTCGTACATCTGAATCTGAGTTGTGGCTCACACTGGAAGCAACAGGTCCATCCGACCCTTTAGAGGGGGCTGAAGTATCTGTACAAACGGTTGAATTAGTTCGTATGAAATAGCGATAAAAATGTTTCGCGAAGTTTAGACGTTACAATACATCATTTGATTCGTGTTTGTTCCTTGTGGCGGCGGGGCCTCTGCCAGGACATTCCAACGCCCCGCAGAGACTTCGCGCAGCGGCCAACTGACGACCTACCGCTGGCCGCGCGCCGCGCCGGCGACGAACAGGACCTCCGACCTCGCCCTCAACAGAATCTGGGACAGGCCGAATGGCGCCCGCACAAGCTTGCCCTCTTGGGCACCCCGCGCTCCCACGATCAACTTCCCCCGTCCCCACTGTCTTCCCCTCCGAACCCAGAATGGATTGTAAACGCGCGAGCATTACCGAGGAAGATAAACGCGAAGCGCATTCCAATTATCACGACGAACGGTTGCTTCGAAAGAAAACATGTTTGCCGGATGTTTTCTATGAAACAAATGAGATTTGAATAATGCTTATATACCTTACTGACCTGCGCTTGGAGGTCGAAGTTTGCGCACGGGGAACTCGCCCTTCAAATGAAATAATTCCGTGAGGCGGTCTACAACGCACCATCGACGTGGATCACTGATTGTTTCTCAAGCTCCGTCCCGTGCAGTTGCCGAAGGATCATGTCAGAAGCAAAATAATGTGCCGGCTCAGTTGTTTAAGACGCTGCCAATTAATAATGAACTAAAATACGATGGCAGTCGACCATAATTTGCCGATAGTACACAAACGTATTACACAAAGCTATATGTCTTTCGTAAGATTGTTTTTTGTTAATAAACACGTTAAATTGTTATCAAACCTATGTGTGCAGTTAATTAACCTAAAATTTGCCACATACGACCTAGGACATTGCGACCCAGGCCCATCCAGTCTTCCTGAGATCTCTAGTCCCAGCATTACTTCGGGCGAGGCCAAAAATACAACGCCCACATCCTTATGTACTTGACCTCTGTCTCATTTTATAAATATTCATGTATGACTTCCACTCATTACATAAAATTAGCAGCCCAGCAGGGTGGAAAGTATAGCCTATGGCATAAAATTAGCGCACGAACATGTGTTATTTACAAAATATTATACCAGGCCATTACAATAATAAAAAATTTCAATTACTTATGAAACAGTATGGTATTCATCTTTACTCTGCTTTTTCGGACCTCCAAGCATCCGTGGATGAAAGATTGAATTGTATATATGAAACATACTGGTGAATAAACATAATGGAAAATATTATTCAATACAGTTTGTAAAAGAGATCAAACATTTATTTTAGTTACATTTAAAATTGGGGATAAAGTGAGAGTGAGTAAATTAAAATCTGTATTTGATAAATCCTATAGTCGTAAATGATCTACAGAAATATTTGAAGTTGTTAAAATTATCATTCGAATCCCATTGCCTATCATCATAAAGATATTCAAGGATGTTTTCATGAATGTGAATTACAAAAAATATTTTGGTACCTACTTAATATAAAAGAGTTCAAACAAAAGAAATAATGGAAGAGGTTGCTCAGGGTATCAACGGACGTCACTGCAGAGCTTCTGACCGGGAGGTCCTGGGTTCGAGTCCCGATGGTGGCAGAATTTTCTGATCTGATCGGTAGTTTTCCGTGGTTTCTCGAATCAAAACCGGAGCAGTACCGAGTACGGAGCGCCCTAACATACAGATCACGGACCACGCGCGACCTCTATCAACTCTTAAATTAACATGCACTGCACTACTACACATGCCGAGAGACCGGCCGCGAGCTTAGAGCTTGACCCTCTGGTGCGGTTCCCCGCTGGTGGGAGATACCTGGCTGAGTAAAAACCCGCTAGCCGATGTAGGTCGGTGACGGATCCCGCTAACCAGTGGGGGAAGACTACGGCCACCTCTCGAGAAAAAAAATGCACTACACTTTCGAGGCTAAAGACCTTAGCTGTTCACGTGCCGGGAATCACTAACAATCAATAAATCAATCAATGAATAAGAAATACAGTATGTAAAATGGTTAGTATCAAATCATACCCATAATTCAGTGATAGAAAAATTAGTTTGAAGAAAATAGTTTGAAAATATTAGAATATATTAAATATTATAATAAATTTGATATGTCCATATACGGACACCTCAACTGAATGTTCTAAGGAAATATTTTTCATCTGCCGTTATAGACGCGGCTAAAAATAAATGTGATGGCACGAATTCGAGCTATCGAAATGTTATGAATTTTATTCCATATAAAGTTATTGTTTATGTCATGGGGTAGCACCATTATTGTCATTAAGGTAGCATATGCTACCTTAAATTATAAGTATACTCATATTAAAAATTACCAATGCCCATATACGGGGATCGACTTTTAAAGGATTTCTACCTAATTTTATTAAATGTTACAATATCACGATATCTTTTGAATTGAAACGTTTGAAACTCATAGGCACGGCAAAAAATCTTAGATATTATACTTTAAATGTGAGTTAAATAGTAGAAAATTCATGTGACTGAATTCGTGCATTTGAATACTAGGTAGTTTTATGCGTAATAGGTACTATGAAAAATTACCGACACGCACATATAGGCGTCGGGTTTTAAGAATAATGTTCATGATATCTATTGAATAGAAACTTTCACCGTTCCGCGCGGTCGCGTCTCCTCCCCCGCATGATAACGCGTGCATTTCACCTTTGAATGGAATTTGTAAAACCACCCAGTAAATTGAAGTTCAAAATTCCTTGTGAGTTTCACTGGATGGACACACTCATTCACCACGCTGTTTCAGAGCAATCGGCAAAGCAGTGAAGAAATAACCACAGGGAAATCAGATGAGTGGGTTCTCCTGAAAATGTAATTCCCCTCCCCCATTAATTAAAATTTGGCGCCCCTGAAGCACGGGGTATATTGCAGTTCAGAAAAATGGTGAAATGTGGTCTCTAAGAATCTGGTCAATTGTTCCCTTTTATATTCTGCTTGTCATTCCTTTTTCTTATTTTGGCTGACCAGAATGAAGAGTTAGGATAGGTTAGTGATGAGTGACGGAGCGGGCGGATCGGGGTTGGACGGGCTACAGAGTGCCGATGGAGCCCTGTGGAGATCCGTTCGGACCAGTAAGCGCGTAGGAGGCATATTAAAACCCGTTGGTGGCGTGTGAGAGCCTGGCCTGGCCGGGGCAGGACACGTTGGGACGGAATGAATGACATGACACGGGGGTGGCGCTCGTGTGGGCCTCTCTTCGTTCACTGAAAGGCGTGTTTACAATGGTGCTGGAATGGAACGCAGCAATCATTACTATGCTAACGCGTCTTCGGCATTATGGCGAACGCTGCTGCTGCCCGGCGCACGCTCGGCTCGTGGTCTCGGTCCGCCCGCACGCCCCACGCCCACCGCCCAGCTCGCGCCGCGTGCACCCCGCCCCGCCCCGCCCCGCCGCGCCCGCCGAGCTGGACATTTACAAGGTAATGAGTACATTACCATACTTTGAATGCACGCATTATCATGCGGGGGAGGAGACGCGACCGCGCGGATAGCAGCGGAGGCCGCATCCTCCTTGCCTCTCGCCCCGCATTCACGCCCGCCTCCCTCGTCTCCGCCGCCTCGGAGGTCGGCGGGGAAGAGAATGGCCTCCGGTGCGACGTCCCCTTGCGCCGCAGTCGCCAGCCTAAATGCCCGGCTAAGTTCTCCGTTCGGCCCCGCCCCTCCACCCGGCCCTGCAACTTCCTCCGCAGCGCGCTACGCCTTGCTCCACCTCCGCCAATCGCTCCCGCCACGCCACACCCACTTGCTTCCCCCCTCACCTGCTCCCTGTCGCGTATTTCATTGGGCAGCCGTCGGGACCTCCTGCCGCACATCGTTAACTGCGCAACTGATAACGGTGGGAAAGGGCATCAAATAGCCATTTGGTACAACTCGAACAGGTCAGTTACACTTTCGAGCCTAGAGTTACCTTTTTTTCTTTGTGTCTGAGAGATTGAAACCTTCACTTTCGGACACTAATCTCTAGGAGCCGATTGCTCATTTTATTTCTTTTTATTCCGTTTGTTAGGATAATAAAGCTACGCGAGCGTATTCGCCTCTTTAAACATAGCCACTCCAATGCTTCACTGGCGCCCAGCATGCTCGGTGTACCAGGCAGGACTTCCTATTTGACGACATGAGGGTGCTCGCCAGAGAAGACCGGTGATGATGGCCCAGACGGGTTAAGAAAGCTATGGAGATCGCCCAGTGGCCATGTATAGTTTTAAGTTAGTTTAAGATAGTTTTAAGTAGTATTTTTAAGTTAAAAGCCCTCCCCAAGCTCCAGAAATCTTAAGATTGGAGCGAAATGTATCCCATAATCTCGAATAAATTCCCGCCTCGCTAGGGATACTGGCGAGGGGAAAAAAAAAAGAAAAAAGACGGTCGGCCTTCTGTTTGGCCAGCTGGTTCAGCCACTGTGTACTGGACCCCGCCCACGTATAAACCTTCCGAGTTGACCACTCCAGCGAGCAACAAATGAGCAATTGTTAGCGTGAATGACAAAAATAAAATTTGAAGATAAAAGAACTCTTTAAAGAACTTTCGAAACTATCTTCCAGATAAATATGAATCCTAAATAAGCCCAAAATGGCTTTTGTAACATAGTTTGGCATTTGCTAATTATAAGCAAAAGTATTTTAAGGTATCTGCCCCCAAAGCTACATAAGGTAAACAAGCTGTAGCAATAAAATAGAAAGCCACCATAAAGAATAAATTCCGCCTTCCAGGGCTACTCAAGAGGGAAAACTCCGGGTGATATAGAAAGTAACAAAAGCAGTCTAGCGTCTCGATGCGGAGTCTCGCGGCATGCGGCAGCGTTTACGGTGTTGTGCGGCAGCGCGTTCCCGCACAATCAGCTTTATGCGCCCGTTTACTTCGTCGGAAAAGCACAAACTCCGACGCCACGCACCTGTTTACATAATTAAAAAGAAACGTCCGCGCTCGTCCGTGCCGTCCACGCTCGTCCGTGCTCGTCCAAAGCCAGAAATGCGTCTCTACTCGTCCGCTGCGGAAGTTAGAAGCGCGTCCATACTCGTCCGTTGCCAAAGTTAGAATAACATTCCTTGGACCAGCACTGGCCTTCCTTGGGTAGCGAGATCACGTGGGCCTCCCCCGCTCGGTTTTCGGCGATTGGCCCCCCGAAATCAAGCGGTGCGTTGTGCTCAATAGCGGTGTCACCTACGACTGTTGCAATTTCGTGTCTTTGTGCGAATTTCGCGGACGTTGGGATTTCTCGGAATCCCGGGGCTGGGTGGGTAGCAACGCTTGTCGGCGTGGCGTACGTAAATTCCATTGAGTCACGGCGCATCCCCCGTCTGCGCCCCTCCAACACAATGGAACGACCAGCGAGGTGCGGTCCCTGCGCGTCCCAAGCGCGGCAGGTATAACCCTAGTGTATCTTTCCTGGCCCTCAAACCTCGGAGGTTCACAATGTTAAACGAAATAAAATTTATAACGTGCGTCGACACCTGACGCGTGCGACCGTCCCATTACAATAGGTAATTGTTATAACGGTTGTTACGTCAATGTTCACTGGAAACGTTTAGCTAATAAATTTGCCTTTTCATTATTTGTACACGAAATTTCTGTATCCGCGTTTCAAAATTGACATTTCTAGTTTCTCTTTGCTCCTTCGTTTGATCGTAAAACCTTGTGTTCTGTGTTAGGGTGTATTTGTTTTATTATGGTCTGATATTCAGAATAACGGAATTGTTTTAATCTGGATTTAATTATTCTGGAAATTTTATTTCATTTTACCTTAAACTCAGGCCTCTCGGTAGTTTGCCAAAAGCTTGTAAGGTTATACTTGGTTTTAATTTAACTATTTTCAAAAGTATAGTTTTCATGTTTTTATATTCGAGTGATATTGAGTTATGTTGATTGTTTTCTGTATCGATTGAACTGTATAGAGTATTTGGTTATCTAATTCATCATTTGTTTGAATGTTATGTTATTGTGTATTAGTTCCTTAAATTTATTCCGATTAATTCGTCCCAAGGTTTCATTACATTTTGAAAATTGAACCAATGGCGAGTTGGAGCCGTTTATTTAAAAAATTACTGAGAAGTGACCCCAGCCTAATTCGAGCAGCACACTCTGGATTAAGGGTTAATTGAAATTTTTAATCATTACTATATCCAGTATATCCGGCACTAAAGTGTTTTTTTTTCGTTTTCTTCTCTCAAAATTCAAGTAGTATATGGCTTAGTGTAGGGATCAAAGAATTTTGAAAACGTGCACAATATTCACTTCCCCTCATAGCACGTCATACACAGTTTGTTAACTGTTTTTGACGTAAATAAATAAATAAATAAATTAGTGTTGATTATTTCAATGATTAGAAGGTTGCCACGTCTCTTAGTTATTGGTTGCGGTATATTGAGATCTTTATCTGAAAGGAAAGCTGACCGTGACCGACGAACTTCTTGGTACACACTGCAGCCTCGATAGTTTGCTGCATGAGTGTAGCGGCAATTAACGCAAGTTGATGTGGAATTTTTGGATACAGTACATTTTGAATAGTGATGTCCATCACAACGCACTCACTCGAAAGTTACATGACATTTCGCTTGAGCATGTTCATATGACTGACAGTTTTTACATTGCTCAGGTGAATTACGTTTAACCCTAGGTTGAACTTAAATGATACAATTCATAAATTTGTTTACTTCATAGATTTTATTGATAGATTTTGATTCTTCAATCTCTAGTAAGTTCCTAGCACATGCTTGTGGTGACTGTATTTGTTTATTACATAACCTGCATACTTTATCTACCGGGTAATTGATACCTGAAAATTCTTCGCATAGTTCACTTCTTTTAATAAATTCCAGTGTTTCCTTTAGCATACTGTAAATATCTTAGCTGTGGGGCCTTTAAATGTTTAAAATGACACTGACTTATTTTCACCATCTTTCATATATTTTCTGAAGTCCTCTAATCTATGAAGAAACCCTTGATATCATTCTGGTGCGTTCTGGTGGTAAAATCGTTTTTGGTTATTGACTTAATAATATAATGACAATATTGTTTTTATTGTTATTGTTTTTACCTAGAACATTTTATGGATGGAATTGGCTCTTTTGGGGGTCTGTAAACAATTCGTAACTACTTGGCACTGAAATACTACACACACACACACACACACACACACACACACACACACACACACACACACATATATATATATATATATATATATACATATATATATATAAGAGAGAGAGAGATTATGCTCCGCTCAACGATTTTCACCACTTACGTGGCTGGCTCGGTACCGTATCCGCAGCTTGAAAAACCGCGCCACTTCGGCAGTGCGACAGCCATCCGCTACGCAGCGCTAAAGAAAACGGGTCGTCGGACGCCAACTAGCGAACGTGCAATTTGGGCTCGCCCTATTGGTTGGATGAGGGATGACGCGGCGGCCCTTCCGCTGCGAAGAAGAAAGAGTTGTGGCGTGTTGTTGGTGAACAGACGTCGTAGGGGTGGTTGATATGGCACCCGCCGTGAGCGAGGCCCAGTTTATGGTTGGCAAAATTTCTGTGGAGGAATGGAGAAAGCGCTTTCAAAGCTTCCGAGGTGTCGATTTTGACGTCAGGAGTGACTGCCTGATTAATGAGTAAGTGTGCAATTATATTTTTTTAACAGTGGTATCGGAATAGTGTGTTCAAAATTCCCATGTGGGCAATTTCCAGTGTAATAAGTTTGACGTAATGTGTTTGTAATTATACGAATTTGGTTGAATTTGGACATCACTGGTTGTCAATGTAGTAAGTATTTTGATGCTGAAACCTTTATAATGTTATGAGAATTTAAATATTCATCTGGACGAATACATTCATGATTGTCATATGAGCAAATCTTAGTAAATGAGAATATTTTTGAACATGTTAATTTGAAATTGATTGGAAATTTATGTTATTTGAACTGAATATTTCTTTAGAATGAATGTATTAACATTCATGATTCTCATGTGGGCAAGTATCAGAGTATTTCTGAACATGTTAATTTGAATTGGAAATTGATTGGCAAATTTATAATGTTATGTGAACTTGAATATATATTTAGAACTATAAATTCATGATTGTCATGGGAGCAAATTTCAGTAAATGAAAATGTTTGAACATGTTAATTTGAATTTTAAATTCATTGAAAATTTGTAATGTTAATTGGACTAAATATTTGTTTACAATATTACATTGATTGTTTTGTGGGCAAATTTGAGTGAAATTTAAAGGTTTCTGAATTTGTTAATTTGAATTTAAAATTGCCTAAAATTTTTATAGTGTTCGGTGGATCTGAATATTTATTTACAATAATACATTAATGATTGCATTATGGGTAGGTATCTAAAGCCTTATGGGCAAGTGAATTATAGTATTCCTGAACATGTTAATTTGATTTTTGACGTTAATTGAAATTTTGGTAACAGGTTGGAAATGTTTGTTCATGATAAAGAATGACTTGATGACAAGGGTTATGCTGAAACGTTACTGATGTAAGAGGAATATTACAGTTTTTTAAATGTCAAGGAGTTTACCTTGTATGTAATTGATATGCTCCATGAGCAATTTGCATTTGAACCTGTCAATTTTTCTGAAGTAAACACATGACGTTATCTGGAATCTTGGCGTTTGCTTCTTGCAAACACCCTAAAGGGGAGATTTTTTCGTATCCAAAGCTCACCACGGGTGAAGATTGTGGGTGGTACGATCTAGCCAGATGCTCTTCGGGTCCTCCCCCCGACCACCTAAGGTGGGCATACCACGCCGTAGGACTAGTGGGAATGCATCGATTGCCCATCAGAGGGTGGGTCCTACTTATCTGCGGTAGGGAGGAAGTTTGGATCTGCGGGACAAGTTGAAAAGTCTTTATTTTGCTGCAGCTGCGGAATAATTACATGCTGTTCATGAAGCCGTTGTAACTGTTGTGTTGGTCTTGGATCATTTTCCATTGCTGTTCGGTCTGAAGTTGCAGGTTTTGTAGTTTTTGTAACTGTTCTTGTAACTGTTGCTGGACGGATGGTGTGAATTTTGCCGTGCTTTATATGCTTGTATTTACAACTGCATTAAAATTAAACACTTTTAGAGAATTTTGAATTGCCTTCCCTTTTGGGTGTGAACTTTGTGCCGTGAACACTGCGATAACATGTAGGTTGGTAGACTATGCACGCGAAAAATTTGTTGTCCACTGGGTAATGCTTTCGCAGAGACCAGAGCATAACAGTTCAGTCACTAACGGATCGCACTTGTTGTATGTTAAGTTTAGTACTTCGGAAAGAAACTAAATGAATATTCGTCAGTGTTGTCACTGCACTGGCCTCTCTTAGCACTAGCAAAGGGACCACTGATGTGTGAAAATGTTCGAAGCCAGTATGCAACACAAAATATGCGAACCCGAGGAAAGAGCTTGTAATACATTGTACATTCCTTTAATGTTTATCACAAATAAGAAAATTAAATCGCAAAGAATAAAGTATTTAATAGATATTTTTCAGAATTTCAGCATTTAATGATTTATAACGAGAAAGGAGTAATGTTCTTTATGATTTGATCCACATGATAAAGTTATTCTTAAATGAGCGTTATTTTAAATTGACGCGCATTTAAAATAACGAAATATTTAATAAAAGTAAAATAAATTTAAAAAAATGAAATATGGAACAAGAAGGGAAGAACAAAGATTGTGAAGTTATTTTAGTGCATTTTCATTCAATTCTCGTATTTCCCATTGGACCCTAAAAGGAAACTATAGATAATTTGAATATGTTTAACAGTTTCGTTGAATATGTTGGCCTTTCATTAGAAAGACAATTTACCAAAGAACATGAAACTGAAAACTCCTTAAACTTCTTCTATGTAATTTACGTCGTAAAATTGCAAAATAACTATTAATTGGTTTCGAGAAAGTTGCTCTGCAATCCGTTTCGTAAACTTTCTCTAAACATCATTTATATCAGAAGAGAGCTGTTACGTGTACAGTGGTTGGCGAAGCAATCTTGCTATCTCATCCTAAATTTCATGATACAATCTAAATATTGCAAACCAATTTTTTATTGAAAATAATTACACCCAAATTTTACTCAGAAACAAATTATTAAAGTTTAAACCTCCTACAAGGGAGACCACAACTACGTCAATGTAGCTTACCAACAAATACTCAAACTAGACGAAACACATTAGTCGTATCTTATGTACCAAAAATTGTAATAAGAATAAAAAAGACATAAAACCTGAAAACTTAAATATAATAATTAGAAATACGCTCCATAACAAACTTTATCTAGCTAAAATAGGTGAAAGACCCCATTTCGAAATCTGAGGTTGGAACTGTTGTATAGGCTCTAATATACGCCGTAAGTTTGAAAGCTGCCATAAGTGCAATGGGGCCAATGCGATTTTGAATCTTGTATTCAATGAAAGTAAGTCGGGTCATATTACATTGTATGGACATATATACATATGTAGTTCGTTAGTGTATCATTATGTCAAGATGTAGCTTATATCACAAATAATGTGCCAACTTAATTAAGTTGGCACATTATTTGTGTGAAGAATATATTATACTCATACTATAATGGAATATTACTGAAATACGGAGTACCTTGGTTAACAAAATGAATTAGAGAGGAAGAAGATATGCATTTCTCACATTCATTCTGCTCTTGTTCCTTTTGTCATATAATACATTTCGTATTGAAATCACATGTGTACTTCATTTCTGTTTTACATATTTTATATAAGAATACCAGTATTAATATGTAAATGTGTGAGATCTGGGTACAAATGTTAATAATCATTTTATTTATTATTAGACATCGGATGTTTAGGCACTAAAAAATCGTCTTTTAGGCGCCTAAAAAAGCACTGAAAAAGTCAAGAATAAGGAGAAAAAAGGCGCTGACATAAGTTACATAAACAATAAAATGGAAAATGTAATTTTTGTGTATATCATTTTGTAAACTTAAATGCACAAAACGAGTTCGTATATTTTAATGTAAAAATAGATTCACATAATTACAACTCTTCTACATCTTATTCTTAACAGTTTCCATTAACCAGTAATATTTACATATTACCAGTAACTTTTCAAGGATCACAATTTCAAATTTGCGACGACTGGGAGACAAAATTAGTTTGAATGCGGAGAAGGATATCTGAACGATGTGATTGGCATATATTTTAGCAGTCCAACACTAGCAACACTGAAACCTTCTGGGAATTTATATTTATTTCCACTTAAAATTATGTTTCTCTCGACGTATTGTCAATCGTCCATGTTCTCAGATCATGGCTAGTATTTGTGAAATAGGGAAATGGAGAAAAATCAGTTGGTATACTTTCAGGAATTCTCTCGTATTTTAAATTTCAAGACGTGAATTGAAGGTTTCGTAATGAATGGTCACGTTGGACCCTCGCCGATTTTTACGATATCTTAGCATTGTATATAAATATAATAAATAAAAGGCAAAAAAGTCCTAAAAAAAGTATTTATGCAAACAAATAGGCATTTATGCTAAAATAAGCAAAAATAAGCATTACAAAATTCCGTCAAATGTCATAATTTGTCATTATTCGTGGACATATATTATCAGCCTTTAAATAAGTTCTCTAGAAAAAAGTAGGCATTTCCCTAAACATCCGATGTCTATTTATTATCAAATGTGACTTATAGAAGTAATGAAAATTTACAAAGATTCCAAATGAAGTTATAGCACAGAACAGCTAATGATAGTTTCACTGTAGCAGCGCTCTCTGTTGCCACAACGTGCTAAAACTCGTTCTCGATTTCACCCGTTATCGATATCGATACTGTTTTCGATTGCCTTAACGTTAGTGTGCACACACTCCCTAATATAAACGAAATTATCTAAAAACTAAGCATATATCTAAACACCGCTTACAATTATCTCAAATATTTTATTTCAATAATCCGGTAATATTATATTGTTAACCAAGGAAACATACAAGATTAATTTCACAAACCCTCTTAATGAAGTAGAATGATGCCTTAAATACAAATCAAGAATGTAACGCTTTTACCATGTCTCATGCCTATATATTAAATAAACTTAAAAAGAAAGTATATCTTAAACTTCCACAAAGAAGATTGATTCCTTTACATCTTATTTGAGTCGCCCAGTGTTCGATTTTCCTTTCCCCTCTCGTATCTTGCTTTTCGCCCCCCCGCCTCGTCCACCAAAGTCCCTTGCCATTTATCGTTCACTTCTAGTTTCTCTACAATAGGCATACTTGCCTCTCCGCTGACCGTGTCACAATATGTGTATGTCTAATTTTACCTCTGCTTACGTGAAATTTAATTTTTCAAATATAACTAAATACACTAATATTAGTAATTGACTGCATAAGAATATTGTTTCTATTATGTCGATAATTTCAGTCACGTGCGTTTTCTAATCAAACAACCGGTAAGTAAATGGTATTTTTTGTTTCTTGCACTCTTGTGACCTCAAACTTGCAACTGTTATTTTAGTTCAAAAATTAACAAGAAACCCTGTAGTAATACAAATTCTGTTATTTTATTGTGTTCGTTTTATTGTACTGAAAATGCATCAGTGCTTATTCACAAAAAGTTGTACCGACTGTCGTAATAAAAATAACTCCTGATTCTGTTTTTTATTTCCGGATGTTTTAATCAATAGTTCTAATCAGATATTAGAAAGGAGACTATCTGTTATAAAATTAGGTGTATTCTCTGAATATCCAATTATCATACGGGAGTGAACCCATCAGTGGCGTAACCTGATTTTTGACTTAGGGTATGAGACCCGAGAAATGAGAAAATAATATGAAACTCCTA
>BLKR01015719.1:0-54529 GCA_011170035.1 Teleogryllus occipitalis | reverse complement strand
CTCGAGAAGGCCTACGAAATGGTTAAAAAATCCAGACTTCTATCTATCATTTCTACATTGCCAATCAAGGGGAATATATTTGCTTTCATAAAGAACTTCATTGAACACAGATTTCTCCAGGTCCGTATTCAAGATAAGACGTCGCAGCACGTTGAGATTAGAGGTCTGCATTCTCCGCGATTTTGACCGACCAGCGCTCGCCCGGCCCTCTTCTCTCGACTACACGCGCTCGAGCGTCCTTCGCAGCCGGTTGGAGACTCCCGGTCGCAGGGTTCCCGGGCGAGACTCGGGCCGGTTGTACATAACCGAAAATGGCGATCTGCACCTCGCAAGACTCGGTCGGCACGTCGGAGTAAATATCGAATGCTACGTTCCAGGAAAAGGAAGGGGTATAAATTGGTTTTTTAAATTAACGACCAGTAATTTTCATTTTTCAAAATTTAATTTATAAATAAAATGTAAATGAATTTAAATATAATAAAATATTAAATAACTAAAAAATTCGTCTTCCCGACGTACTGAAGAACCTAGAGTTCTACTGCAGTTCTACCTGTGAATTCAAAGAAATAATATTCACGTTATCGAGTTAAATTCCGTTCTTTGTTATGACTAGACATCGGATGTTTAGAAAATTACATGTTTTATTCTAATGAACATTTGTAAATGTTTTTGCCGTAAATGCAAGAATTATGAAAAATTAACAGTTCTAACGAATATTCATTTTGTTTATTTTCACGTAATTGTATTTTAAGGCATACTTAATTTTCTAAGCTTTTTCTTGAAATTTAATTATATTTTCTTACAGCCTTGTTTAAAAGTTTGCGTTTAAGCCATGTTGACTTTTCCTAATCCTAGTCGTTCAGTATCAAATCTCCATTTTTTGTCTAGTTCTACACCGAGGATGTTATTTGTGTTTGAATTTCATATTCTACATCTTAAGAGACCAAGAGCTTGCCTTTTTCTCTCTTAGACAATTAGAACATTCATTTTTGTCATTTCTAGTAGTATACTAAATTACAATATTTGGTATTTTTCTATTGCTCAGGTATGTTATAAAATCATTAATTTCCCTCTATTTTTTGGTGTAAATACAAATGTTCTGTTAAATTTAGATACAAGGGCAATGAAATATGTTAGTGCCTTTCCCTTTCACTTTTGTATTTTTGTTGCCTTTTTCCTATTTATTTTTTCATTTTTGTGCTTTTCAGTTTTGTAAAATGCAGGTTTTAGTTTACCATCCGATACCTAGTAATAACATATGTGTGGAATACTTACAAAATTATGATGAATCAGTAAGATATCATCCACCTTATCTGACTCCAAGCAGGATCTTTTGCTTGACAACAAGTGCCCAGCAAGGCTAAAATTTCTTTCGCTGGCAGCACTAGTAGCAGGAATACAAAGAACTCTTCTGGCGACAACTGATAGTTTCGGAAAAGCCTCTGCGTGTTTTTTCCACCACTTCAAAATTTCCCCTTCGGCAGAATGGCATTCAGATTTAGTGAGCAAAAGGTATCTATGTAGCTCATCATGAAGGACTTGCCCATCTTCTTCGTCCTCATCCGAACTCCAGTTCAATTTGGACTTCTTAACGGGTTGTTCACTGTTTACTTCACTGTGTTCTGAAAATGTAAGGAAAACATTGGTACTGAATTCTTGTCCCCTTACAATTTGCCCAAGGCTTAGTGAGAAAAGAGTGATTACAGCGAAACTATTTACAGAAAATTCCAATATATTCAGCAAAACTTTATCAAAATGAAATGTGGAAATTTAATACTGCTAACTGAAAAGACTCTCAAAACAGCTGTTGCTACTTTAAGTTACTGATGGCAGAAACCGCACCGTTCCGGTGCTAAAAGTACTGCAGAAGTAGGTGTCAGGTAATAATCGTTCTAAATATTCGTAATATTCATTCTAAGAAGTTGCAGAAGGACACAAATACTTAGTAATTCATTTGTTTGCTAATTTATTTCTAAACAATAAATTAATAAAAAATAACCAATTTATTTCAGTGAAGTAAGCTTACCATTAACTGCCACTTCTGAGCACAATCTCCGAACTTCAGTATAAGCGACTTGCTTTTCTTCAGATGTCAATTTCCTCAAATGTCACCTTGATGGCCACAGAACCGTGGCAACATAATGCATTTTATCTATGTAGCACTTCTCTCTTACGAAATGCGCTGCTCTCCTTTTAAGTTTTTCCAGAATCTATAAAGGATGGAAACATGCACATAATTTCATTAAAGTAATTTGTTGGCACTTTGAAAATTATCATAATGTTTGAAAATATTACTTACTTCATTGTCGCTGTCTTTTGGTTCACAATGATCCAACAGTCTTCTGTACCAGGGCAACACACGTTCAAGAGTGGTTATTTTTCCCTTTTCTAAATCTAAACTAGCTTCTCTAAAGGGAGTAAGAAAATCTATCAATATTCGCACGCATTCTTCATTAAAATTTTCTAAGAGTTTCGATTGTCTGCGGGATTCTAGAAGCTCTCGAATCTCTTGAATTTGACTTATAATGGAAATGAGCATCAACAATACACTATTCCATCGCGTTACCGCTTCTTGTCTGACGGAGTGTTCCAGTCGCGCCGAGTCACCCGACCTCTTCAAATAGCCTACTATAGCTCTTGCTGATTGTAGACAAGACAATACTTCAGGAGTTTCTTCTTCTAAAAAGTTGTCTTGAAATGTGTGTCGAAGGGCAGTCATGAGGCAGTGGTCAAAACAAGGCAAACGGTTGTAACATTCAAGTGCCTTTTTCATATTAGCTCCTTGGTCGGTAACAAAGTGACATTGTTGAAGGGTATGCCTGTCAATTTCTAGATCGAGCAATCTCTCTTCAATTTCGTGCCGAATGTTCTCTCCTGTCTTCGGCACATCTGGAAATTCATTTGTTACCAAAACTAGTGTGTCTAGGTCCCAGTCATCATTGATATAATGTGATGTCACAGTCAAAAAATGTCTCTTCTTGTAATTGTCAGTCCACAGGTCGGCGTCTAAAGCACACATCTTTTTAGCTATGGCACTTTTTAGTTTGGGAATCATTGTCGCCCGTATTTTGTTGGCCTTTTCTTTGACGTGTCTTGACACGGTGGTAGGATGTGGAAGAACGTCTTCGACATTGACTTTCCCATGTGTGGCGCCAACGTTGATGAGTGTCTGCGAATAGTTTTTGAACCCAATTTTCCCACAAGTATTAAATGGCAGTAAATCCATTCCAATCATATCTACTAATTTATCAACAACACGTTGCTTTACACTGCTCAATACTGTAAGTGCAACTTGCCGGTGATCTGATGCGCAATTGCTTTTGCAGTGCCGAATCATACCTGACGTACTTGACTGGTATGTTAGAACCGTCTCACACGTAGTACACTGTACAAACCCAGCAGGTTCCTGAGTGGCAGCATCCACTACAAGTGAGAACTTCTTCCAAGCTTCACTTTTCCCCTCTTCTGACACGTTTTTCTTTTTTAGGACTAACAAGCCGCTTCTTATTTCTTCCAAAACATTTCTCTTCCGTTCTTGACTAATACGTTTACGAACCTCAGCAACGCTTGGTTGCTCCATAACGCCGACTACACCGCTCAAAACTCAGTCGGAAACTGATTACGAATGAAAAATCCTCCGGTTTCGCGTTCGGCGAGTATGACGATTATACGAGTATGGCGGTTTTTACAGAACTGCGTTTGAAGTAAATCAGCTGTTACGGTGTCGTCCAAACGGAAGGCTCAACGCCATTATGACGTCACTGAAGTGACGTGTAAGGTTCCGATTGGACGGCTCCGTAACACTTGATCAAATTTCAAACGCAGCAATGTAAATATCGCAGTGTTATCGAAATCACTCATTAATAGACATGTCATCAGTAGCTTACCCAATGGGAGGGAGTCTAAAATTGAAACGAAAAATAATCGAGTAATTTAAAAATATTGTACTGTATGTAAATATAATACTACTCAAAACATTTTATTTCGTGAATACATGCTTTTGACGAATTTAACATTATTATGACGAATATAACATATAATTATGTTAAATATTGTGTGTATATAATAGTTAATATATTTCGAATAGTGATAGTATTTCGAATTATTGAAATTCCTTGTGTAGGGCAGCGAGTTGAATAGGCTGATTTGAAGTGGGCGTTGTTGTTTCGCCGACGACTGAGTCGACCAATTCAGAGGCCATGGAGGCTTACATCAACTGTTTCACAACAAATTAGTATGCCCAATGACGATAAGACATTTTTACGCAAGGAAAAATAGTACCTTCTGTTTTGTTTAACATAAACGTTTTTGTCATGTACTCGTGTAATTATGGTCTAATGTTCATTGTGTTTAATATTCCACCTTATTTTCGGATTTGTAAGAAACTTAAATGACATTACCATTGGTACGAAACTAATTATTTTCACTTCACCAATATTTTTGTGCTTTTATATAGCGATGTTACTTATTTTTCCCTTCAATGATTTAGATTCATGAATAGAAAACAGAAATATCAATTTATTTTTTGTAGAGGCTGATGTTTCTACGGTATACACAGATTAGAACAATGGCAACTTATTTTTATTAAATTTAAAATATTTCCAATTTCAAAATCAGAAAGAAAAATTGTTTTTTTCAACCAATTAATCGTTCAATTGAAATTTTATTTTGTTTCGATAATAATTAATCAATTAGAATTAACTGAAAGAGTTTTGCGATCATTACGCGTGACGACTTTAAATCCCGTAGTTGCGCCGAGCGGCGAAGCTACCGAGCGTCCGTCGCCGGTCGAGCGGTCGAGCGCTCGCCGCAGCTCGAGTCTCGGCGACGCCCGCCTGTTTAGGAGATAACCGAGAGCCGAAAGACGGCCGGTCGAAATGTCTGTTGAACTGCTATCTCCTTCCCCCCGAACAAGGTCCCCCCCCTTCCGCCGGGCGTCGGCGCGGAGTGCGAGAGTCTCGAGCGGTTGTTTTCGCCAGATTGCAGACCTCTAGTTGAGATGTCAAATGGCCTTCCTCAAGGATCAGTGTTAAGTGTGATATTATTTCTCATTGCCATAAATGAAGTGAGTAATATTGTAAAAACCCCAGTGAAAATATTTCTGTTTGCTGATGATATCACCCTCCTCTGTAGCGGCAAAGATATTAATCTAATCACAACTATTATGCAAGAAACCCTCAATACAATTAATGAATGGTCGAAGTCGTCAGGATTCATCTTGTCAAAAACGAAATCAGAATTTATGGTTTTATCGAGATCTCGGAAAGTTTTGAACTAGTCTTCAGTAGTCTTGAAAATTGGTGACCATAATCTAAGAAGAACAAATACCAGCAAAATTTTGGGTTTAACATTCGACCATAAGCATTCGTGGAAATCACACATTTCTACCCTCAAAGCTGATTGCTCTGTTAGACTCAACATAATCAAAATGTTATCTTCACACAAGTGGGGATCAGACGCTACTTCCCTAATCAATTGTTACAAGTCGTTGATACAACCTAAGTTAGATTATGGAGTTGTAGCTTATAATTCAGCCAGCAACCACTTACTAAAAACTTTGGACCCTATAATCAACTCTGCATGCCGCCTAAGTTTGGGTGCCTTCAGGACCAGCCCATGTACTAGCCTACTAGTTGAAGCGAGCCTCCTTCCTTTAGACCTCCGTAGAAAGTTCCTGTGCTTAAAATTTGCTTACTCGACTCATTGTTGTCCCCCTAATCCCACACTTAATTATATCTGTAACCTCTCCAAGTCCCTCCACTATGCAAATCATCCTAACTATCCTAAACCGCTAAGTATTAGACTTGCTAAGTACCGGGATGAACTTGGCATTCAGTCTCATGATATCATGAAGAGGAAACTCAACCCTCTTCCCCCTTGGGAACATTTCTCTTTGTCAATCGATACGGAAGCTACCAAATTTACAAATCCTGATACCCCAAAACATATCATTAAGCAACTAATCTTGGAGTTCCAGCACAAATTTGCTATTCATAGGCAATTTTTCACGGATGGATCCAAGCAACAATCAAGATCTAGTGGAGCTGTTATTTCCATTATCCCACCCCTTACGAATCTTTATCGTCTCCCGGATTTCTATTCCATATTCTCATGTGAAACTTGGGCTATTATCAAAGCTATTGATATTAGCATCCTAAGACCATGTAACCCAGATATTGTTATTTTTTCTGACTCACTAGCAGTTCTATCCTCCATTCGAAACCGACATTCCTTGAATCCACTGGTCCAAGAAATCCAAGAAAAGCTTTATCACTCCTTCCTTAAAGGATATCGTGTTACAATAGCTTGACTTCCTTCTCATATAGGCATCCAGGGTAATGAAGAAGCGGATGCAGCTGCGAAGGCAGAAATCTCTCTCCCCGAAATTGATACCGAAGCTGGCGGCACACTCCCCGACTTTAAAAACTACCTCTTACTTGCAGTTAAGAAGCTTTGGGACCGGAACTGGAAAATGTTGCCTTCAAAATTACAAGCAGTTAGGAAGAATATTGAGGAATCTCCCATCACTTCCATTAGACTTAGCAGAAGACATCAAGTGGTTATAACCAGACTCCGTATAGGACATTTTAAACTCAGTCACAGCTACCTAATTAAAAAGGCTGCTCCTGATCCTTGCCCAAATTGCGGACTCCCAGTTTCCACGAAGCATATTATAGTTGATTGCCACGCGATGGCGACTGTGAGAACAAACCTTAACATCAATGATAATCTATACTGTATATTAAATTCTTATCCCGGTCAAAAGAAAATTATAGAACTCCTCACCAAATTTAATACGTTAAATAGTATTTAGCTAAAGACTATACATTGTCTGCCCTATGTATAACATCTAGATTTAGGATTTGTGTATGTGTATCCCATGAAAATGTGTAACTAATATGTGCATTTGTAAATACTGTATTTTTGTAACTGTGGTCGCCAATGACCTAGCTGTTTATAAGGCGACCTTAAATAAATAATTTTTAAAAAAGGTGGGAGAAGACTCATCACTTTAGCGTGGGACGAAATGATTGGCCTTCATTTTATTGGATGAGTCGAATAATAAGTTTTGTTAGCAAATTAATAACCAGTTCTGAAGTGACTTTTAAATTTGGCAAATTATTTTTTTAAATGGATACTTTTCTGGGTTGCTTCAAAATTTAGGATTATATTCTTCGAATACTATTGATTAATTTCACACAAACATAGATCACTACTCAGTATCACTCGTAACTGACAGTGATACAAGGGAGGGGAAAATAATTAGGTGCAGACTCTCAGTTTGCTTGCATGCAAAAAAATAAAATAAAATATGTTATAAAATCATGTATATAAAAAAATAAAATAAAAATGCATATTTAATTAAATTTTGTAAAATTGCCTATACCAATTCAGAAATTGAAAACAGCAGTATTACCTCTATTGAAGTCATTAAATATTGTTGAAGATATTACAATGTCTTTGAAATTAGTGTTTGGACATGCAAGTGTCACTGCGGAAAAATTATATAAACCAATAAATTCAAATTCTGATTTAAAACTTCTACGAAATTTAAAGAAAAAAAATGTTATTCAAGTGCAGAAAATGCAGAATTTGACCTCATATTGGCTCATATTTCATCTTACAAATATGCTCCAATTACATCTGGTGATGTAGTAGAATGTTCAAAAAGATTTATTTCTCACAAAAGAATGAATTTGACTGAGTAAAATTTAGAAAATTTGTTTAGTGTTCCTGTTAAAAAGACAATGAAAAATAATACCAAGCTAAAATTTGATGTTGCATGTTTTGTCAAATTGTATCTGGCATATGTATGCAGGTTTTAGCATTTTAAAGGGCACGAGAATCATATCTAGTAATATTGAATTGTTTTATTTCAAGAGGAAAGTATTTTGTTCACTTGGCAAGGGAAATGTTTCAGAAAATTATCAAGGTCAACACTATTACAACAGTAATGACATTTCTTTGCCCAAGAATCATTAACACAATCTGAGATATATTTCTCTGGTAATTTTGAAGATGAATAATAACCAAAATCATTGCATTTTTGAGAATGCAGTGTTATCCATACTATATGCCACAAACAGCACACTGTGGAGAACCCTAAATTATGAAAAACTTGAAATCTTTTTTCCTTGTAAACTAAAGTAAAAATTAATAATCTTTCAAAAGAAAATTACAAATTGTCATACTCCATGAACTTGATTCAGAACTCTAGTTGTAAAACAATGTCCTGAAAAACCAGCATTTTGAAGTTAATGACACTTTTCTAGTGGGAATGTGAATTTTTTATATTACTCATACTCATTTGTAGTCATTCTGAGAGCACTAGTACATAGTGCACATTGAATCTAGAACAGAATTATAACACAAGTTATATTACCTAATGAGAATTTTAAAATAACTTGCCTGGTCAAAAATGATACACACTAAAAAAATTGAACTATTAATGTATATACATTTTGTGAATGTTAAATACGAATGAAATAACAAAAGTCCATGATGCTTGCAAAATTAGCAAAATGTATGTAATGTATTGGCACCACCTTCAAATGATCATGATCTTGTCATAGAATACAATAGCCATTTAGAATAAACAATATCCATGAATATCTGCATCAATGAACCATCGTCTGCTTCAATGACCAATTTCCATCACCTGTGCCCAAAACTACCTGAAAAATAAAATTAATACAAAAGTATTTGAAAATATCATTAAAGTGATAATTATTGGGAAAAAAGTGTTTTACAGCAGTTTTTTTTGTGGAATGTATTATTATTTTGTTCAATTATTTACAGAACATGATAGGCTTTAGTCTCAATTTAAATACGGTAATCAAAATTCTGTACACTTATAACATATGGGAATACTACACAACAATTAATTCTACAATTTCTAATTGCCATTAATGACACTTCAAGACTATATTAAAATTATTTCAATGAATTGGCAACATAATAAATATTATTTTTTACATTTTAATACGAATTTGCAATGCTTAATTGAGTATTAAAAACAAATCAAATAACTTCAACTTTTTTTTCATAGGTACTTTTTGACTATTAAAAAAGCAAAAATGAATGCAAAATAATGAGTTTGGAAGCCGAGCCCTCTATATCCACTTAACAACATTAGAATTTGAATTGAAAAGATTCAAACCGATGATGTAAAACGAAATAATTGTTTCTTCTTCTCCTTCTTTTAGAGGAATTTTACAATTTACATTATAATAACTTTGAGCTGGATTAATGGCCAAGTTTTGTACGTTATGTCCAATAGAAATGCACATAAACTAATATATACCTTTCTATTATTACAACTCATGATAGAAATATATACGTAAGTTGCAATTCCATTCCACCATTCTCTTTTAATCTTGGTTGACAATTCTTGTTTGATTTCAAATAAGCGGTGTAAATGAAGGTATCATTTTCTTTCGAACTTCATTCGCCCGTTCACTCCCAATGAAATAAGATTTTCACTTCAAAGAGGTAATTTACACTCTGTAGTCTGGCGCCTATTAAAAAATATTCACCAATATCCTTTAGATTATAATCCACACTGATGCAGCACGAAAAGTTTCAATACTTACCAGTGAACTCATAGTACGTTCAGCGATTTGCTTCGCCAATGACGTATTCCTCTACAGTAACAAATTGAAAACTTTCACAACGATGCGCTTTTCGCCACTTCGAAGAAATTTTCCTGAAGGGCCAGTCACTCTCTTAGCCCTTCCAAAATGAACTAAATAGTATGTCCTCGTAGGCCGATCGGCGGCGGCGCGACGCCGCGGTCCAACGAGCCGCGTCACACGCGTCCTCCTGACCCTCTCCCACGCTCGCTTCTGACCCTCGTCAATCCACGGCTGAAATATCACAGGTGCTTATCGCCCAGCAACACGCATGCAGTTCACACTGGTCTCCTTCGTTTGCAGTAGTTTTGATGCGAGGTTAATTTAACAACCGTGTGGCTCAAATTAGTTCTTATGTAGTGAACCTACACTTGTACTTCTTTAAATCAGGATTTTTCTTAGGATGAACGGATCATATTGCGTTGTGGTCAGGTTGCAGCAAGCTTTCGTGCGCGCGCGCAACTTCCTGCCCCCCCCCCCGCACTTCCAAGAGCCCGCCGAAGTTCTTGGGACTGATAGCTGATAAATAGGGAACGGAATTCATTGTAATAACAAATGCAAAATATGTACATACATATGTATTTATTTTTTCCAAAACATGTAAGAAAAAATAGAAAATATGTAAAATAAAAATTCATTGTTGTGTTTAAAACTGTTCTCAACAAATATTTTCCGAGCATAGAACGTCGTTGATCAGTTCTTAACAAGGATTCGGAGTGGCTAAGCGCAGGTTCTATCTCTACAAAACTAATTACACATTATTTACTATTTTACTTTTTAATATTTTACTATTTAATAGACTTCAGCTCACAAGAATTTTGTTCGAAATATAAAATACGTTCATAATATGTATTACAATGTTGGATATGATGAGGACCCGGTGTTCATGTCAATAGTAATACCGTGTAACCAACGCGGTAAGACACTTCTGAAAAAAATATTTGTTAGTTTTCGAACGAGTAACAAATGTGCTGTTGGAAACATGAGCAAACATGCGGTGGCAATTATTTTTGTTCACAAAAATCCACTCATCCTTGACTCCGACTTCGCAGTAAGCCGGGGTGGGGGGAGACAATTTGTGACGATATAGTGGTCATGGAAGAGCTGAAGTGTGATATTTGATTTGTAACAAAGGTTATTCAGTTACATATATTTCAAACGCGCATCTGAAATATTCTGTTTCGATTTATAAATACATTTAAATGTATTGAAATATGTAGTAAAAGGTAAAATATGTAGAATATGTAATTACACCAAAATATGTAAAAATATGTAAAATAAAAATAGTTCTAATACATTCAGAATGTCTTATAGAGTCTACAAAATATTATTGAATGCAGGTATGCTGATCCTGTAAAAACATGTAATTACATCCGTTCCCTACTGATAAATATATATCGTAATTAGTCTGTCTTTCGACATTTATATTTACATGTGTAATAACGCAGACGGAAAATAATATAATTATTAAAGTTTGTCTCAAACTTCGTTCCCGTTTTGAGCAAGAATGACAGATATGTTTTCTTTGCTTGATAATGTCATAATTATCGCATTATGCTTCTATGCTTCTATTATCTAATTGAAATAATGTGATTTATATATGTATATTGCACCGAACCCGGTCTCCCAGAATCCTACCTGTGCTTACCTGGGCTCGTGTGGCCGGCTAGCTCAGGAAGCATGTAGATTATAGAAGAATGGATGGTGGACGGATTTAGCTACGTGATGAAATAAAAAAATTATTTAGAACACAAATGAACTTAAATGAAAGACTTGAATTTTTAGCACACAAAAATCAAGGTCTGAGTTATTACTTCTTCTATTTTTATGCTATAAAACTAATACATTACAGGGAACTTAATATTGTAAGGAAGTCGCCAATGCGCGGCGAGCTCTTCCTGGATAAGAGTTTCTTTCATTAACAAGCGTTGCGCCTGAAGGGCGTACTGAAGATTTTGCCGCTGCTCGACAATCAAAACACAGTCACCGTTTGCAGGCAGGTCCGCTGGGGTGGGCAACCCCCACAGGTCGCCGAACCTCACACTAGGCGGCGTGTCCCGTGGGTGCAGGGGCACCCTTGACTCCTGCGTCGGCGGCGGCGGCGGTTGCGGTGGTGCAATGTGACCACGGCGATGAAAGCGACGACAGCTCAAGACTTAGGTGTCCAGCAGCGCGATAATAATCGTCACGTCAATTGTGACGGGCGACGCGGGCGTGATCGGCAGAGATCAAAAGAAAATATTCTCGACAAGAGAGTAACCGGAGGAACTAATCGTCCTCAATTTAAAACAAAGGGACACTGCCCTTATCCGGCTCTACTGCTCTGCGAGCTGAGCGCACGTCAGCGCTCACCTCTCCTACTCTTCTGACCCGTCTACTGGGATCTCTCCCACCGTTCTGATCTGCCTACTCGGCACATGCCAGCGCTCACCAGCCTTTTCTCCCCCCCCCCAGTTTCCCAAATGTTCTAGAAGTTTCCGAAAATTTTACTAAAACGTGCTTCTATTGGCGAAAGGTTCCTACGTCTTACTTAAATTTGGTCCAATAATATCTTACGTTTTGCCGGTGTGTCGAGCGGAATTTTCCATGATGCGCTCTCACTCGCACACTTTTGGTAAATAAACGTAGGTGGTCTCTCCCGGAGTTTCCAAACTGCGCAGCCCCCCTTCCCAGATAGATTCCCAGGGATAGACCCGCGTCGGCGTTGGCGAAAACAAACCCAGTTCCCCCTCGTTTGCCTGGCGCCGAGGTGTCGCGGCGAGCACTGTGCGGAACGAATTAGCCGCCCGACGGCTCAGAAAAGACGCAAAAGGCGCCAGCGCGTGATTACGCAACATTTTGTTTGCGATGATCCGGGGCACAATATTCGGTATCCTTACTATATATATATATATATATATATATATATATATATATATATATATATATCACGGACTTGGTCCATTTCTCTCGTGGGTCAATTGTGAGATGGCTACAACCCCAGTGTCGCCATCACAACATTTAAAAGCCGCGCTGATGACGTCAGGGGATGACGCGCAGCGACGGTTGTGTATAAACCCGCGACCGAAAAGATGTCAGCCAATGAGGAGAAGGCCGATAAGACCTAAAATTGCCATTGGCCGGCATCGGTCATGCGAGGTGTCCGAAAACCATCACCTCGGCAGGTCGCGCAAGCGAACATTCTTCTGAAAACCGTCGCAGGGGCAAGTCGATTCATTTCTTCTCAAAATTCGTCGTGAAGGCAAGGCGGAAGTATTTGACTATGAGATTTAAGGGCGGAAACGAACTTTATATTTCGTGGAATAATTAGTTTTTCCCGAAGCAGTTCAGTTAAGTGTCGTGCGCGAGCTACAAAAGTTAAAAGGTAATTGTCGCACAAAGGCCGACCTAACACTAAGTAAATTCAGTAGGCTGGAGTTAGAGCGGAGTAAAAACTCACAAGCTCGTTTCATCTACAATTACGTAAACGTGAGCTGCACCATCAAAAAAATGTAAAATCGCCGATCCGAGCCGAACGCCGCCAGGAAGAGCCGTCTACTAGAACCTGTAGCAAAGAAGTCAATTAAGTTTATAAATTTATCACGGACATTTTGGAACGTGAGTAAAACTCGACGCCGCACGCATCCGAAAAGGGGGGAAGGAGGTTTGGATCATCGCGAGGAGAGCTTCGCCGGGAAGACGCTGCCAGCCGCCCAAGGTCGCCGCCAGCGACACCACTTCCGTGCAAGCGAGGCAAACTGCTGCTTTCAGTCCCCGAGCGGACCCGACGAGGTCATCCAACCCGATTTCAACCCTGCGGGCACGCCGCTTGCAGCAAAAGCTGAACCCCAAGGTACACGCCGCCGAGAGTCGTGGGACGAAAGTGAGTACCCGTAAATCCACAGAATTCTTAGAGAATTTGCTTTTCTGTAAAAGAAATCCGATGCTCTCTTGTAAAATTTGCATTTGAGATTGTGTTAAATTTAATTTTGTGGGTGAAGGCCTCACTAATCTGTCTTATTTGATAAAAATTCATATAAAGAAAGTGTAAACTAGGTTAAATAATGTAAGGTTGTAGAAAGTGTAATTAGACAGTTAGGATGGCCAATAGTACGATTATTTCCGCGCCAGCTGGTTGCGTAGGAGTGCATTGTATTATGGGTTAATGAAATTTGAAATCAGTAGCGTCAGACATTAGATTCTAATCGCAGAATTATTAATAATAAAATCCGCAGTACCTTTTGAGATTTTACATTAGGAACCTAATGATTGCTTGTGCTATACTCACGCAGAGCAGAGGTTTGTGTGTTAAAGTTTTGTACAAATTTTGTATCATCGAAGTTTTTATTAATGAAGTGTTCTAAAGCCTATCGTAGCGCTTGTTGTTAATGTGTGTGAGTTTCCTCAGTCATATTCCAAGCAGGGTTTCCAGAGCGGTGGAGAAGACGTCGCATGTGGCTGGTGACACCCACGCTAGAATAAGATCTCGTGGGGTATAATCGCCCTGACCCTTCATCAGTTGGTGAATGCACGGCGCGTCGCGAAATACGACGTGTTCCGTCGCAATATATATAATACACATATGTTTGTGTGTGTGTGTGTATTTAACAGATGTTTAATGTTTTTCAATGTATTTTATCAATACGTAATTAATCTAACAAGGTACCTGGTTGCTGTGGCCAGCTAGTGCTCTGCAACATGATTAGACTTGATGAGGACGACAGGTCCCTTTATGAAGGAACATCAACCTCTCACAAATCACAGGTCGGTTGGTCCATCAAGGTTGACTTTTATCTTAGATGCTGTTGTAACTAGGGAAGGGAGTAAAGCAACAAGGTCTCTGTTTCGCATACGAATGTTTTGTGTAACTATTGAAACCTTGTTGGGATTTATGATAACCTTTTTTTCAGTATACTAAAAAATTAAGTTGCAATTTTTATTTATTTCTTGAGGCATTTCACGAAAGTTGCTTATCACTTTAATGTGAATTTTCTTTTGTAATAAGTTTAATGGTTTGCAAAATATAACATAAATGTGAATAATCACTGAGAATTTTCAGCCTTATTTAAAGCCAATTCTGGGGATAATTTTATCAGCTGTGCAACAGTCTTTCTTCCTAAGAAAGCCTATATTATAAAAATGAAAAATGGAATCAAAAACTTAAGGCTGTACCTTAAATGAATATATATTATCGGGAACATAGTATCAGGGAAAATTTCTTATATATAGCTCTTGTTACTTCATTCAAAATAGATATTATTCTCTTTCCGTTCTCAATGGTCTCAAAAAATTTGAGAAAGTTTTGTTGAAAGACTGTGCTGCCATGTTAACGAATTAACGTATTTAATACATCATGAAACATGAAGAAATATATTGCATGTTTAAAATTTTCCAGTTTTCACTATGATTTCATTTTATACAAGTTCATATGACTACTTGTTGTGTCGTATAAATCCTAGCACTACTTTTAACAAAAATATAAAGGAGAAGAGCTGCTCTTTATTGTTTATATTTTAAATGATGAACTGCAAGGTTTTTAATTCAGAAATATATTTTACAATATTTGTGAAATTTTGTTTTTCAGTATAATTAATAGGTCATCTTAGTGTAATTTTAAAACAACCCAATTCTGATTTGTTAAGTTGTAATAGGTAACTTGTAAAGCTCTATGTTCAATTTAAAATGTGACTGATTTTATAAATGTTGTATTATACTTTAGGTGGAGGTGTATTGAGAGAGAGAGAGAGGCCGAGGACATCTCCAAACGAACATTCAGGTATAGCTAGGCCCTGCTGCAGAAGGGCTAGTAAATGAATTTGATTCAGATCGAAATTTCCATCCAATCCCAATTTCCATGGCAGAAGCAGAGGTAATTCTGATTTGCTCAGACATATTATTACATTAGTAGAAGTGAACTTCAAATGTGACTGATTTTATAACTTTCATGAATTGTTGGAAGATCAAGTACTATTTAATTCACATTACAGAGAAACCAGATAAGGTGTTTTTCTGATATTGCATTTAGTAATGTTTTGTAAAAACAGTGTTTAAAAGTAAACATCAAACCTGATTTCACTGTAATGTGAATTATCCCAATATCTTCCAATGATTCATAATATATCAGAATTCCTTTTCGATTTTGTTTTAATTGTATTTTAGGAGGAGGCAGCGGCGGTAGTTGCAGAAACACAATCGTGAACATTCAACAAGTCCACAATTGGTGTGAGATTGCAACACGCCAACCAGCAGGCCCGCCAGCAGGCCCGCCAGCAGGGCCATCAGCAGGCCCGTCAGGATCCCAAGTGCTGGATTGGAATTCGTGGTCCCCAAATTTGTTAAGGACTGCTTTGGCATCTCCCTTTTAAATATTAGATGAAGGTCATGAGGTTGTGGAAGAACATTCAACAATCCGAGAAATCAGACCAAGGACGAGCACACGTCAAATCGAGGAAGAGGGGAAATTAGAACTCCACAAGTGAGTCGGAGGATCGGCTGATTATGGACAGCCAGAAAGAACTTAATGAAAAAAAATTAAATTAGTGGAAATACTTATTGAAAACGCAAATAAAGACAGTGCAATGAATTTATTGATTCCGCAAGAAAGACTGAAGCAAGAAAAATTAAAAACAAAAAAGCCCTGAAGATGAATAGAGCTATACTGCTGAAGAAGGCCACGACAAGATGGCCGAAACGTCAGCTCCATCGACCAAGACGCGGCTCATCCCGGACAGCTAAGAATACAATTTCATTCTAAAGATTTTCTTCTCCAGTCAGTGGATTACTTAGTGACATTATTACATATGGGAAGTTCATGTATCTGCTAATAGAATCGCATCATTGAACACCATTTTCACAAAAATCACCATTTTCAAATTTAAAGTTAATACTTGATGAATTGAGGATTGTCTGGTCGTGACTGCTGCCTGGCCACCGAGTTACAATATCAATAATTTCCTTCCGTGCATTGCAAATAACTTGCACGTTCAGAGACATGTATCCTTTCCTGTTGCGAAAACCTTCGCGTATTGGCCTCCTGGAAAACGAATTTTTATGTGAGTGCAATCTAATGCTCCGATTGCTTTTGGAAATTTTGCTATTCCATAAAAATCTAGGCCAGCTTGCCTTATATCTGCTCTTGTCTGTGGAAATCTTATAAACCTGGGTGCCAGTTTAGCCAAAGCGCAGTTAACTCTATGGACAATACGGTTAGTCGTAGATTTGTTGGCCCCAAGAGTCATCCATAACCTGCTGGTAGCTGCCAGTTCCATAATAACGTAGTCATAAGCAACTTGTTAATTGGTGCGATTGACTCGTTCCTGGAAATGAATATAAATTGAAATAATAAATTTCTTATAATGAGTTTTTATTTTTTAATAAATAATGAACTTAATTATAATATTATGTTATTAATTCATATCATACTTTGAAGTTTATGATTTTGTGATTTTGTTTTCAAAATTTTTGAAATTACTGTCTGTGAAGAAAACTTTAGCCTATTTTCTGATAAGAATGAATAGTGACACAATTTCATGTAGAATGTACGTAATGAACGAAACCATACATAACCTAATTTGCATTCATGAAGGTAGTTTTCAATCTGCATGCAAAACAGTTACTTATATGGTTTGGTTGTGATTAATGGTATGTAACTATTATATTTATTATTTTCTGACCTGTTTGATGAAAACTACAGATCTTGCTCAATCAATTACAGGATTTCTAGTGTCGATTGTTTGGTACTCCTGAAATTGGTTGAAACGTCCCTATCGTCGTACTCATAAAAATAATTCCTTCTTTCCCAAAAAACACGCGGGCGTACAGACGACATTTCCAGGCTTTCTAAAATATCGTTTTTAATACATATTGCAGAGCTTTCTCCATTTTTCTCGGCTGCGTGCTCGAACTGAACTGCGCTGCGCTGCAACCAGCTTAACCAAGCGTTAACTGCTGCTAACGGAGCTGAGATCGCGCGTTAACTGTAACAGAAAGTTAACAAACATTAAAATTTGGTGAAACACGTATTTTCTCTAACGGACCGTTAAAATCTCATAACGTCTAGTTAGCATGTTAACAAGTATTGGTGAAACCGGCCCCAAAAGTCAGTGTAAAGTGAACAGTCTACTTCAGTACACATAACTGTACTGTTTCTCATTGTGAATGGGGAACAGGAAATTATTGGCTGATACCGAAGCCGCTACCCAAGGGCAGGCCTCTGTCTACAGGAGCCAGCCCGTTGCAAGAAACCACACCGGCCGTCCAAGTTATTCTGAGTTGTTCTCAATGTCATGTACCCGGAGAAGGAACAAGGTATAATTGATGGCAAAGACCACAGCACACCCTTCGAAAGGTACGTAGAAGCTTTAGCAACGATTGTTCCCGCTAGTCACATCACGTATGCTTAAAAAATTTCAAATAACAGAGTGTGTGTGTATTTATGAGCAGTAAACAATTAGTGGATGAATTAACAGAGAAGCACAAGACTATTAATATTGAGGGGTCCTCCCAAAATATTCGATCTCTTGTAAGTAGACAGAAGCGTATCGTAATTTCAAATGTTTATCCTATGATCCCTAATGCAATAATTGAAGATGAACTAGATTAACTAAAAGTGATACGCAGTTCTCAAGTGTCATTTCTCAGAGCCGGTTTTGGTAAAGAACAGTTCACTCATATCTTAAGTTTCCGTAAGCAGGTGTTCGTACCGGAAGAGTCATTAAGTAAGATACCTGAAGCCATACTGATCACATACAAAGGAGAAAGAAACTGGATTTACATGTCAAGCCAAATCATTAAATTCTTTCACTGCAACGAAGGACACATTGCCAAAAACTAAAAATATAGGAGACATAAACCTCAACCAATCGGAAGACATAATTGAAAACAATGAAGCCTCTGACAACGAACAAAGAGATAAGGTACCTAGTTACCATGAATTTCCGCCACTTGACCAAGGCAAGCCTGTTACGAGAGTCTTTTCACAGATCATAAGTATTCCCAGCAAAAATTCAAGTGAACTTCAGGAAGAACAATTAAACCGTCCCCAAGGAAAAAATAACGGTGCGGCAAAACAAACCAAGAAAAAGAAAAGGAAGGTCTCCAGGGAGAACACCATTAGTAGCGGCAGCAATAAGAAAAGCATAGTGGAGCAACTAGCCTCAGCGTAAGAAAGAATAGAAGGGTCCAACAATATACTAACGTACGAGCAACTAAAATACTTTTTGGAAAACACTTATGGCTTAAGTAACCCCCTCCAAATAATTCTCAATTACACCAAAGAGACAGGCAGGGTAATTGAAATGCTCCAGAAAAAATACCCATTACTGTCTGACAGAGGAATAAAATCAAGATTTACGAGAATTATGAAGAAACTGTAGGAGCCAATTCACTCAGATTCTTCAAAAGAATCGTCCTTCAACGACAAATTAACAAGCGAATACCTTCAAACATGAAGATAAACTTTTTACAATGGAAAGTGAACAGTTTTTACACTAGATATGAATTTCTTCAGAAGATTCTAAAAGACGAAAACTATGATGTAATGTGCATCCAGGAAACCAATTTCAAAAATAAGTACCATTTTAATATAAAAGGTTATCAATGTTTTTATAAAAACAGAGTGGTTTGTGCAAATGCCAGGGGTGGTGTTGCGATCTATGTTCATAAGTCAAGTGTAGTGAATGCGCCATTACAAGTGACCTAGAAGTGAGTGAGATGAAGCTGCATATTGGCGGTAGTAGCTTTGTAATGTATCTGTGTAATGTATACATTCCTAATGCGTTTCAGCTAGAATCTCGCGACCTAGACAATTTATACTCACTAATATCTGGCCCGGTACTGATTGTCGGTGATTTTAATTGTCACAACTTGATTTGAGGATCAAGCAGTTAGTATGTTAGTATGTATCGATCACGAATCCTTCGATCCAAGTACCGTTGAGCCCTACGACTGAAGTGTGCAGGAGCGCCATCATGCAAGACGTTAGCGTGTTGACGACTGATCTGTGGAGTGTCTTCATAAACATGAGGTATGGTGTTTTCCAGGAAGTTTGTGTACACCTGTCCTGTAAGTCTGATTACAAGTGCATGGGGTCCAACTAATCGATCACCAATGATACCGACCCACATGTTGAAGGGAGAACCGCGCCTGGTGATGAGATGGAACAGTTGCACGTGGGTTTTCACATGTCCATATATGCTGATTGTAGAAATGTGTAATGCCATCTCGTGTGAACTGTGTTTCATTTGTAAATAAAACTAAGGCAGGAAAGTTCGGATTTGCACCACACTGCTGCAAGAATCACTGGCAAGACCTAACTCGTGCAGGGTAATCTGCTGGTGACAGGGCCTGTACACGGTGCAAATGATACGGATACAACTGATACTCTTGCAACAGTCTTCAGACAGTCATATGAGGAACATTCACTTGCAACGCTAACATTCGTGTGCTGATAGGAGTCGTGTCCACAGCGTCCAAAATCTCCTCTACAGCTGGAATTGTGGATCTTGCTCGTCTCCTGCCCAAACAAGGAGAGTTAAGTTTTTCATGCTCGTACAGATGGCGATGGACACGTACAAATGTCTTCCGATCTGGACATTGTCACTGTGGGGACCTCTCCTGGTACGAACGACGTGCCAGCGCAACATTGCAGACCGTCTTACCGTACATGAAGTGCATGTCTGCCAGCTCCTGATTTGAGTACATGAAGTGCATGTCTGCCAGCTCCTGATTTGAGTACATCAAGTGCATGTCTGCCAGCTCCTGATTTGAGTAAATGACGCACAGTCGAACGCCAAACACAACCCTGAAAGTAACTTTCGCCTCGGAATGAACTGTCAGTGTCCTGCTAATGCCTTCTTTCACGGCAACGATCTGCGGAAGGAAAAGCGTTTCGGTGAATTTCAGTGTTGTGAAGGCCATAATTTCGGAAATAAAGCATTTTCGAACACATGTTGTAATGAACTACTTTGATTGTCTACATATGGGGAATATATACTTGGAATTATACCCCCTATTTTTGAATCATTCTGTATACAATAAATATTTATGTGAATGTAAAATTTATCAATTATAAAAATATTTTCTATTTCATTCCTTATTGTATAAAATTAATACATGTTTTACTATTTACTTTTAATAAAATGAAAAAAATCTTATACTGAGAATATCATAAAAAATAGACTAAATAGTTTGGAGTTTTTTTAAGTAATACACAAATTTTATCGGAAAATGTTTTTGCTTTTCTCAACAATTGAAAACAACTTTACTAATGCAATAATAAAAAATAAACTTTATTTCTATACAAAACCATTACTTTTAAATAAAATCTCCCTTATGTACAATTAAACTACAAATATCTAATTATATAAGATTACAACAAAAGTGAATATCACGCAAGTATTGTTTCAAATGCCTTCAACATACTGAACTCGAACCATATTTAAAATTTCCCGCTCGAAAATGTCTACAAAACCTGTTATTAACTTATTCCAGGCGGCGACCAGGAGCAGGAAACTTTGTGCTCTTTTATTAATTTTTGTTTCTACGACTGCCTATCCTTGGCCTATCCAGTAAGAGATAGAGATCATTTAGTGGCCTTCTACAGCAGGATCACTGAAAAGATGTTGATAGAGATTCTGAGAAAGCAATAAACATTCACGCTGCCTCTCTGTTTCAAGCTATTCCGGTGTAAGAAATAGTAATTTGAATAAACAAGTAATCACGGTGTAAGGGAACATTGTGAAGTAATTCTTTTACATCATGCTGTTTATTCACGGGATCAGTGGGCCCATGGTGGAAATAACACCATGGGTATTTCCACCATGAGTGGGCCCTTTATTTTGATTTCGTATATGGAGCATATGGCAGCACTGTACTACTTGTGCAATCGCAGATTGTGCCAATTTTGTAGACGTGTGTGTGGCAAGCCTGTACGAAGAACTCCCGCCTTTTGTGAATATACTGCATTCAAAGCAATTCAAGAAGTGTTATTCATGTTTTCTTCTAGTTTGGTTTAGTGATGAGGACGTTTGGTGGAATTTGTACGTGTTATTGAGAAACAAAGTGAAACGTGGTCCGTCCGTATACTGAGGGTATGAACTTAACGAGAAGAGTGACAGTGTTATAAAAAGTTGTGTATGGTGCCTGTCAAGTCAATTGCCATAATTTGTTTCATATTGTTTTCACCGGTGTTGTGACAGCCATTCACAACACAATTACAAAAAATTTGGAAATGACAGATGAAACAATTCTTCCCACATTAGAAGAATGGATAGACACCATGTCATTTTCTATGACACCAGATCATCTGAAAAGGTAACAAAAGTAAAAACTGTTGAATTATTGAAGTTTTATTAAGAGAAAGTAACTGATTTGCTATTGTTGAAACCTTTATTGATTTGGGTATTTGATGTAAAGAATACTTTTTAATGTTGATTTAAGAAAATATTAACATAAAATGAAGGGGAAAATTGGGAGAACCGTGATTTGATCATGTAGGTAATGTGTAGTGCTTTTAATGATCAAGTATTCATTTCTTTTATTTCTATGAGTTTATCAAATTAATTGTATTTCTTACCTAGGATCTCTGGCCAAGAAAAGCTAAAGCCAATCCTTAATGCACTGATTACTTTTGTGCGTCCAAAAGAGATGGTGAGGAAGGCAAAGCATATTTTACTAACCAAGAAACAGGTGTGTATGTAAGAAAAAATTTTGTTTTGTTTTGTTTTGCAATTAAGAAAATATTATACAGCTGATTACTTTGTGTTTCAGAAGAGCCAAGAAGCTTGTAAAGAACTTGAAACAATGAAGAAAAGAAATAAATTGAAGGAACAATTGCAATGTAAAGAGGAAGAATTTGCTATGAAAAAAAAAGAATACTCAAAACTTCTCAATGAAAATAAAAATTTATGTAAGATTTTGCACTTCTGATACTATATTCTGTGTTTACTGAAAACCATTGAGATCATTTTTGTTATTCTACAGTTATTTCTTATTTTAGAGTTTTTGATATTGATATAGTTCAGTATTGCCACATTCACCGTTCAGGTTTCAAATAAGCTTTTGAAGTTTATATTCTACCTGATTTTATAACAGTTTCAATTTTATTTAATAACTTCTCTTCCACAATTTAAAGTACTTTGTGAGGTTTGTTGTTATTTTTCCATTAATTTGACTAGAAATTTCATTTGTTATCTTAATTTTGTTATCAATTTGCTCATTACTGCTTTCTTTTCCATTAGAAAGTGTTTATTGAAATTATTTTGAGAGTAGTTGAAGGGTGAATAATAAACATTTTTACAGAATATATTATTAACTCTAGAACGCTAATAACTCATTGTGCAGGTCCACCTGCATATTTTATTGACTCAGACAAGCTTTCTTCAGGACTTCTCACTTAACTTTCTCTGATGCTTTGTTTATTATCTCTAATATGTATTCTTCAATTCACATTTGGAACTATATTGCACATTCAAGCAGTGAATAATTTCTGCCTGCACTCTGAAGAACAACACTTCTACACTGAGGAAACTCAGTTTAGAAGCAAGTTCATGCTGTTTTGATAATAGTGCTAGGTACTTTCTCTTCACTCTAGTTGATCTTCAATGATTTCTTATTAATGCTAATTTTTTTTCCATGGGCCACCCAAAAGCCCTGGTCCTCTGACATTTGTCTTCCGAATTTTGATCCTTCAATTTTTTGAAGTATTGTTACCTTGAATGTTTAATAAATTTTTTAGTGAAGTGAAAATTGAACTGTCAAAGAAAATGATATATTCTGTCACAGAATCACCTATAAATATCATGACAGTAATAAGCAAATAAAAAAATTGTTTTATATAACTTATAGTAATGGAGATTGTGTTGAAGTGAAACCATTGAAAAACTAAGTAGAGATGAATAAATACATGTACATTCCCATGATAGTGGCCATGATACAATGATTGATTAGTGATTCTGGGTGCATCAACTGCTGAGGTAATTAGTCCCATAAGAGTAGTGAATGCTTGGAGGTAGCAGTGATCTTCCCCCACTGGATAGTGAGATCAGGTGTTGACAAACCTGTGGGCTAGCAGAGTTTTCCCCCCAATCAGGCACCACCTTAGCTGGGAAAAATTCTAAGCTCCCGACTGGTCTCCTGGTATTTGTGGTAGTGTAGTGCATGTAAACATGTAAGAGTAAGCGTGTAAGCAAGGTGTGAGGTTAGGACAAAGAAGGGGAAGGAAAGAGCACAGTCTGTGACCTGTTTTTTAGGGTACTTAGGTATTCGACGTATTGATTGGAAGATTCATTGAAAACTACTGATCAGAGCAGCTGGCTGCTAGAATTCTTCTCCAGACCCATGTAACTAGTATCAAAAATCCTGTCACAATTGGGGACTTGAACCTAGGACCTCCCGGTCAGAGGCATTTATGATGATACACAAGTAAAAGAAAATTGGGGTGAGATGGATTGGTCATGGATTACATCATTTCAAGATGTTTTTATAATAAAAAAAGGTAGAGAAACCATTTCAAAATCATTTTTCATGTTTTTTATCATTTCATTGCTCACAAATCTCTGAAACTCTACAGGGGCTTAACTCTAGGAAGACAGCAATTTCCTTTCTACTTAGGACGAACTCATCATTTTGACAGGTGCGAGTATTTTTAGTGAAACATCAATATTGCTCGAATTTCAACTGCAACTTTTGTATTGTTAAAGAATTTTATTTTGTGCTAACAATGTATGCCTTTAACAATAGGTAACTATATTTAACATACATAAAAAGATTTTCATTTTTATTTTGTGAAGTTGTTGATAAACACTAAATCTTAATTAATCAAACTCTCCAGGAGCTTCAAAGCAATGTGCACAAGTATAAAAAAATTTTGTATTATGCTTGGTTCCTTTGTTTTTTGAACAGACCTTGAGCAGCTAATGGAGATTAATTATTTCACACTTTTAATTATTATTTTCTTGCGGCAGTTTCGAGAATAATTTTTTCCTTATCTTCAGGCTAGAACATTATGTAAATTAGACGACCTAGAGCAGCATATGAGATGTGCACAGATACATCATGGTGACGTTCTTGATGTAGTTTCAAGGTACTGTAACGACTCACGTTCTCCAGTCACCACCACACCGCCACTAACATCAACGCATTCACCGTCCCTCTTAAACTCAACGGGCAGCAAGAGCATGAGCAAGTGCTGCCACGTATCTGGGCGATCTCATTTCTACAACTTCATAACAAAAATATAATATTTAATAAGATTACTCAATATACTCATATAGAGATTATGTTTGGATAAAATTTATAAACATTTTTAGTTTTTTTTAAATTTAATTTTTTTGTCAAGAGTTTATGTTATACAAACAATAGGTAGGGGGGATAAACCACTATTAAGAAATGGTAGTCTATTGGTGAAATAATTAAAACTGAATCTATAAGATAACTTCTATTCATTATGTTAAATTTTTATTAAAATTATACAATTCTGAATTGTATAAATTTGTAAACATGTTGGACTCAACCTGAGTATTCAAGCAATTATCAGTTTTTATGTATAAAGTTTTAAGAACAGTTCTTGAAAATTGTTTTTGGTGCTATGTTTAAAATATCTACATTTATAAAATCTATATTATGGCCCAATTCTTTACGGTGTGTTGATATAGAGTTCTGTTTTTGTGTGACCTCTTTAATATTTCTAATGCGTTTTGAGACTCTTAATTTTAATTTTCTCTAGGTCTGCCCAATGTATACTTTAGTACAATCCTGACATTTTATTCTATAAATAAAATTTTGTAATTCAGTTTTTTCTTGTTTATCTTTTAAATTTAATATAATATGTTTCTTATTATGCACACTATTATGCAATGTCAATTTGAATTTACTTTTTAACTTGCCTTTTACATAACTATTGATTTTTGGGATAAATGGTAAACATGTAGTTGGAACATTGCTCTGACCTATTCTTGCTCAAATTCAAATTCTTGTATCAAACCTAAGCAACAAAACTCAGATGTTAAAATCTCTGAATATTTTACCAAATATTTGTTTTTTTGGAATTTTTTTAATATAAAAAATATGATTTGAAAATATATTTCTCTATAGAGGTGACAAAATATTTCCCAAATGTTTTCTGCATCAACATTTAGCCTTTCTTTATTTTTTAAATTAATATTACATTTTTTGAATAAATGTAAAATTAACATTCCCTGAGAGAAATAAAGTATTTTCAAAGAAATGCATTAATGTTATCATTTTGAATTTGCACATAATTAGAAAAATTATTAGAGAATTTATACACAAAAAAAATTAGCTCACAAGAAATCATCTGCATTTCAAAATCAGATAAATGCTATCCAATAAAGAAAATTTTTCCTTGTGGTAAATTTCAAATCAGAAATGGTGAAATTTTATGAGTTAGCCAGTAAGTTGGTTTTCCTGTACGTAAATTAAGAATTTGAAACCATATGATGAATACTTTTTTCTTTTGTAGTACAAGAAATACAGTGGACACTGAGCACCTTGAATGATGAAAAAAAGAAGTTTCTTTTTCTCTTATTAAATGAAAAAGCACTGAACGACACAACAGTGCAATATCAGCTGTTGAGGAAGAGTGTTCTTGAAGCAAAAGAGAAGGAAAATAAAAAAAAAGAGAATCATTGCCCATTGCAAGATTCTGATGAAGTAAGAGTAAGTATTAACAGATAATTGTTTCCTTATATAACATCGTAGGCTCTCATGGCTGGAGACAATAACAGTTTCCGAGCTGGTAGGCCATGATCCAGTGGCAGTAAACCACAGCCTACCAGCTTGGAAACTCAATTCTTTACACATTCATGAAAATTGTAGAATGTTTATGGTGATTTTCAGAAATTTGTATAGAAAGCTAAATATTAAAGTAACAAAGGATGGATATGAAGTAACTGTAAATGGGTTAGGTTCAGTGACCAAGGTATACAAATTCTTACGATCGGTACACTGATGTCCTCTCTACATAATTCACTAAGGAAAGATGATAGTTATGTTCATTTTATAAGAAACCATGGACAACAAAACCCTAAAAGAGTTCTACTGCTATATTGAAAATTACCCCCCAGATCTGTGCAGTTTATGGAATGGTTGGGAAATCAGGTGCACATACAACCCGCAACATATGTTATGCTGCAACACACTTGAATATCATGCGTAACTAGGAAACTGCATTTTAGGGTCATAAAGCCAGGTTTTCATGTCCCAAAAGGGACACGAATAATGCTTTTTGTGCTGCAGTCTTCAAACTTTAACCTTTCTAGCCATTATAATACATTTTTGGAAGGTTCTTTCACCCTTTAGCTTGCGTTACCTGAAAAGTTAATGTGGAACTATTTTCACTTTTAAAACAATGTAAAAAGTGCTGGGGGGCAACATTTTGACATTTCATTCGCAGAGGACTCACTGCACTATCTGGCAACGTCATGTTCATAAAAGAATTTTGCAATAAAAGAACCTTATACCTGTTCATAAAAGAATTTTTGAATTTCCAGATAAAAATGTGTAGAACAGTTTGGGATTGTGTGGGAAAATGTGTAGCAGATCATGTGAGGAACATGTGGATTATATGGGAACTGAAGAAGAATATGTTGAGTCCATGCAGTAAAATGTGCGACGGTTCATTCAGAATACTTGTGATGCATATGCAAGGGATATAGTATGTGGGGAATGTATGAGGAACTTGTGGAGTGCATGTGGGTAACATTCAAGGCAGCGTGAAGGATAATACAGGGAAACATGCGGAGAGCTCAAGTTATGTTTCCTGTTGTATTCTTCAAAATGGAACCCTTTGAATCTTCTGTTACTCTTTTGGAGATGTAGGTCTTCTGGAAACTCCCACTTGTAGCTTGCATGGGTGGACAGAAATTAGTATGTGTGAACGTGACATGAGTGAAATTGTCAATACTTCTTAAAGGATCTGTTAAACATGTTGGTTTGTGAAATGATTTTGTTAACTGAAGTTCAGATCTGGTACAGAAATGCACAGTTGGACTTATTTTGTTTTTGATAAAATATTTTTATTCCGTTTGTATGTGTGAAAAGGGACTTGCAGGATAAGATGGGAAGATAGTATCTCCAAGTATAGTGAAATTGAATGTTTTGAACAATGATGCTTACTCAAAATACAAATTTTTCATTTGGTTTCCAACTCCTTAACCCTACCCTCCTCAAAAACAACAAAAAATGGTTTTTACATTTTAATTTTTAAATGGTTTTTTGTGCTTAGAATATTTTGAAATAAAAGTGATCCTTTATTTACAAACAGATTTCCTCCATAGATAATTTTGTGAGAAACTTTGCTTCCAAATTTAAATTTTCAAAAATAATATTAGAAAAAAAATATTTTAAAAAACTTTTAAAGTAGTTTCTAAGGTCTATAGATCTATGAAACCATTAATATAAGTAGAAATTAGTATAGTAAAGTTGTGTATTAGTTTTAAATTCTGTTACTTTCAGATTTTTAGAAGCAGCATACCAATCTAAGAATGTGTTATCCATGTGATGTATCAGGCACCCTTTGAACTTCATCTCATTCACAAGTAAAGAGCAGATAAGAGATATCTAGTTCTTATTTGATGCGGTGTTACAAATAAAATGTGGAATAAATTAAATGTATTCAATAACTTGGAAGAACTTGGAGAATTAATTTTCTGAGGCATGAAATGGTAGCAGTAATAGACAAAAGCTCTAATTACAAATAAACTGGAATAGGGAAAATTGTTCATTTCATATTTGAATTATGTGGGAAATGTTGGTTTACAAACATGTCATTTTTTCCCCTTAGGCTCATGTTCATTTGTGTTAGCCACAATAAAATCTTCAATTTCTGTTTAAAATGAGTCAGGTGAGATTGACGTTCTGAGAAATGACATGTTTTGTCTAAAGAATTTGTGTGTGTTTTGACTTGGATGACTTATTCGAGTTGGTTTTTAATGTTCATAATATACAAAGTTTTTATTTTATCTTGCAACCCACATCTGGGTGTCCTACTCTTGTGGTAATTTGATCACATGAAATACATACCTCTGGCATCCCTTTCACCTGCCCTTGGGCATTCTTCTTCTTCTTTCTTTCTTTCTTTCTTTTTTTCTTTCTTTTTTCTCTCTCTCTCGTTTTATTCGTCTTCATAAAAACTGACGTTTAGGAATAATGAATATCAAAATTGTCATTTGAGGAATCATAATATTTTTATTAATTATTTTCCATTATTCATTTAGTAAATTAATAATTAAAATTATTCATCATCATATACAGCATGGATTGGGCCTTTAGGCCTGTTCTGTCTCCAGGAGTTTAATTTGATCATTCCATCGCAGTCGTGGATGTCCTACATTTCTTCTGCTTTGTGGTCTGTACCCAAAACTTTAAAGAGGGATGCGCAAACTGTTTATTTTCTGAACATGGTCCTACCATGGGGATTTATGTGAATCTAATATTTGGCCTATATTGCAAACTTGAAGTATTGACCTAATGTCTTTATTTTTCTTGTGGTCCCTCAAGGAGTATCCCGCTAGTGGTCTCAGCAACTTCGTTTTTGCTGCTTCAATTTTTTTTTCTCTGTTGAGTTTTTATTGTCCATGCCTCTGCACCATACAAGAGGACTGGAGGGCCATAGTTCTATAGAATTTAAGAACTGTTTCTTTTCTCACTTTCTTTAGCAGATGTTGGTTTTGCTTCATTGTACCAAGTAGCTGTGGGAAGAGTTTTTGTTCTAGGTCTTTAGAATGATCATAGCCTATATTGTATCCGAGATAATTAAAATTTGAGACTTGTTCAGTTATGTTATTATTTATTTCAATTTTTGTTCGTAGTGGAAAGACTCCTCTAAAACCCCTGACTTTGGTTTTGAATGAGGATAATTTTAAATTAAAATCTTTAGCGATGTTAAAAAGACTAAGAGGGCTCTTTGCAGATTTTCTTCTAAGTCTGCTAGGATAACCTGGTCATCTGCAAATAGTAATGTATTCAAGGCAATTTTTCCAATGAAATTTGTTTTCAATTGGTTTTCCCATCGCGTAATCAAAGTATAAATTTAAAAAAATGGGTGACATGGGACATTCCTGACTTACGCCTTGATTTATTATTTTGCATTCATACCTTGGACCATCTCCAGACTTACAGCAGTATCCACATACATACTACATAGCAGTATCCACATACATATTACTAGATGTTGTGGAATCCCTCTTCTTAGCAACATCTCCCACAATTTTGTTCGATTAACAGTGTCGAATGCCTTTTCTAAATCTGCAAATGCTAAGAACATGGGAACATTATACTTGCTATGCTTTTCTATTATTTGTGAGACTGTAAATATGCAGTCAATTCAAGACCTGCCTTTCCTAAACTCATTTTGCTCCTCTAATAACACCTCTGAAATAGGTGCTAGCCTCTGATTTATAATTTTGGCGGACATTTTTTATCCAGAATTCAAAAGGTTTATCTCTCTGTAATTAGAACAGTTCTTCCTATAACCCTTTTTATATAAGGGGACGACCTCAGCAGTTCTCCATTCTTCTGGGATGTGACCATATTCCCAGCAAGTATTAAGAAAGTCCAGCAGCTCTAGGGAAAATCTATTAGATGCATATTTGAAGAATTCACTGACTTGGGTGCTTTTCTTTTTATCTAAGAACCCACTTCAACTCGTCCATTGTTATTGGATCAACTATTTCTTCCTTGAAAGCTATCTCCCCTTCTTGCTAGTCCTCACTTGTCCATAGATTTGCAAGATAATGAAGCCACTTGTCATCTGGAATCAAATTAAGATTTATATTGTTTTTCATTGTTGTTAAGTTGTTTTAATATTTTGTAGGCTTTTGTCTGTTTTCCATGCAGATCGTGTTCCATTTCACTAAGAAATGTTTCCCAGCTCTGGCGATTCATCCTCCGCATTTCTTTTTTAACTATTGCTGATGATCTTTTATATTCTTGTTTATCATGAAGAGATCAAGAGGAAAGATATTGAAGATAGGCGTTCTTCTTTTTCCTTATGAGATCTGCCAAGTCTTCATTCCATATTCTTAGGCCACGGTTATTTCTTCTCTTCTTCCTTTCTCCCAAAGCTTCGTCTGCTGCTTTCAGAATGACACATTTCAGACTATTCCACCTCACATTGATGTTTTGACTTTCAGGTATTTCACGTAAGTGTTGATCCATTTGTTATTGGTAAAGATATCTTATACTATCGTCCTGCAACAAATGTACTCTTAAGTACTTCTTCTCGTGCTTTTGTTTTGTTTACAGGAGAGTAACGATATTGGTAGTGTAAAAGTATTTTGGATATCAATAAGAAATTATCAGTATCAACATTGTAAACCCTCTGTAAACCATCACATCTTGTACTAAAGAGCTCGTTTTCTTATTAACTAGCAGTAATCAATAATTGATTGTCTTCCCCGTGTGCTCGAAGTTGTTTTGTGGATTTCTTTATGGTGAAAGAATGTGTTAGTGACCTTAAATGAATTTAATGATGCAAATTCCCTAAGTGTTTGCCCATTTCTATTACAGGTTTCTTCTCCATTGTACTCACTATTTCGCTGATTGAGGCATTTCTAACTCTTGCATTCAAATCCCCAGCAACAATTTCTAGGGACATTGTTAACAGCATCTTGAAGTTCTTCATAAAACTTCTCAACAACTTCTTTTCTTCCTTCTTCAGGTGAATAACAACTCATAATAGGTGACCTCTTTTCATTTTGCATCTCAATTTTATCATTCTTTCATTTATAAATGTATATCCATCTATTTTATATTTGAATTTCTTTTTAATCATTCAGCAGATGCTCTCTTCTCACGTTCTATGCCACTGTAAATTAAAATATACATATTCTTTAAATTATGTCGAACTGTGTAACTTCTTCATTTCAGGTATGATTGCAATGTCTACTTGAGTGCGCTGTAATTCCATTTCTAACAAAGTTTCTTTTCCACGTAATCTTTCTTACATTCCATACAGCTACCTTAATTAATCCCAAACTCTTGTCCTTTTTCATAGCTTTGGTTGTCTTAATTGTAGTAGTCTGGAATTTTCCCTGGAGAGATTCAGTAATTTAGTATATCCCCTGGCCGCGTTATGAGTGCAGCACAGGTTAAGCTCGATGGTGGGGCTGCCACCTCAGTCTATGGGTGTACTGGGCAATATTTCGAGTTGACCTCCCCTTCTTGGGGCAAAGAGCTTTGCCTACCCTAGGAAGGAACAAAGGATGGAATTTCGTAGGATAGGTACCAGGGACCTTGGAGCTACTCTGTCCACCCATTGACTCCTGGGGGGAGGGAAGGGTTGTATGACACGAAAGGAATAATTCGGGTAAGGAGTTAGTTGTCTCTTATGACAGGGGGATTACCCATGGTGCTATTCTACTAAAACCCCAGACAGCACATGGGGGAATTTTAAATAATTAAAATTATTTATTTACTTTATTATAAATAATGAAGAACTTGATGTTTCTGATTTCGCTTGTGGCTGACTTTCATTAAATAATTACTATCACTTTTGGTTAATAAGTTCATAAATCATAACTTCCCTTTTTAAATTGAAAATCACTGTTTAGTTTCTACAGCGTTTGTTAGTTTCAACACTGAAACATATATGCCTGTTCATGACATTGCCCGCCCCGCCCCGCCCCGCCCCGCCCCGCCCCGCCCCGCCTTACCTCGCCTCGCCTCACTCACCACGAAAGGATTCCGGCCTCTGGGCTGCATCCCTGATTGTCATGAGTCTTGAACAGGAAAAACACAGAAACAAGAAAGTTACTGCACCATGTGACCTGATGCTCCCCACCTCCTCTGCCACCCCTACGTGTCATGTCAGTCATGGGCAGATCTTGACTGGTAGTAAAGATACAGCACGCCAGGTACACTATTGCCAAATTACCACAAGAGCGAGTGCTCCTGACTTGAGTTGCAAGGTGAAATAAAGATCTTGTATCAACATATGAGATGTGTGATGAAAAAATCCTTAAACAGGAAAAACAAATCAACAAATAAACAGTGAATATTGTGTTTTTTTATTATCACTTTTGTTGATTGAGAAGAGACTGTACTTTATGTAATTTTGAACACGATGTGAAATGGTACAAAACACATGATATGAAAAAAATCCTAAGGTGTTTCTAAAGAACTATTAAATTCAGTGCAAAAATATCTTTAAATGTCAAAACAGCTACTCTGTTACTGTTTTGAACCTGACATGTAGATTTCTGATGCAGTTAAAAAATTAATATATGCATTGTTTTGAATGCATGTTGCAGGTAGCAGTTTTTGAATGTCAAGCATATATTTTTAATACACGAAAGAGAAAGGAAGTGCAATTAGAAAAAATTCAAAATATTGCAAGAGAGTATGGCTGTAATGGCACTAATACTGAAGCTTTGGAATGGAGATATGACATTATTGAATTTGTGTCAAAGAAATTAGCAAATATTCCTTTGAAGAGAGTATTTGAAGTTCTTTTAGAGCAGAAGCAGCAAATTATAAATTTCATTCAACATCCACCAAGCACAGCCAAATCAGGTGAAACAATTCAGTTTGTTCCCCAAAAAACAAATTCAGATGAAGCTCTTATAACTAGGTAAAAGTTTTGAATTTTGCTTTTTCTCGTTTTTTTGACATTGTTTGAGAAGGAATGCTATATTTTCTTGTTTTTTGTTGTTTTTTTTAGCAGAACTTATGATGGGCTACAAGAAAAAAGTCATTTCAAAGCATTGGAAAGTAATTTCTTTGTTTCAAATTATGCAGAGTTAAATGGGTTAGTTGAGAGCAAATCATGTTCAAAAACAAAGCACTTGGTAAGTTCCTTTCTTTGTTTTATTTTTTCATCATTTTCATGTTATTTTATAGTAAATATACATTGTATGAAATCAATATTTGTGCTGTAATTTTTCCTGAATGCTGTTGATGGGGAACGATTAGAGAGTCTACATACCTTACAAAAGTTTTATTTTTTTATTGTTTTATTGGTATTCATATGAAAACCCTAAGTTTTCCACCTCAAAGTACTCCAGGAAAAGTGTTTGTAGTCCCCCCCCAAAAAAAAAAAAACAACTATAGTTTTTGAAGTTTTTCATTTTCTTTAACATTACTTTTTCATAATTGATCTTAGCACAAAAATGGTAATGTACATTTTTAATTAAATTTTTTCTACAAATTTTCTGAGCAAAATATTTTTATATACCAATCTGTAAGAGACTTTTGGCTACCAAATCTTTTCCCAGAATACTTTGAAGAGGAAAACTAACATTTTTATATTAATACCAATATAAACAAGAAAGAAAATACGACCTACCCCATCTTTTTAAGGTAAAATGATTTATGGTCTCCACTATATGTATCCTTGTGTAAGGTAGATAAACACAAGTTTCAACAAAGTATTAAGAGTTAATGAAGTTCAAATTATATGAGTTATATAATAATAGTTAAAAATGAGGAAAATTTTACTTACATGCAAATTTGATTACAAAAATAGAAGCAATTGATCTGTGTTTCACTTGCACATGACAGTGGAAAGTGTAACCTATGGTTAATGAACTGAAGTAGTAGAAGAACTGTTATATTACTATTTAAATTCTAGAAATCTTAGCGGGTAATTTCTCTGGCCTAACAGTGATTTTGTACTATCAGAATGAACAGATGGTTAAGTCTAATTAGCCTAATTTTGACAGATTCCAATAAGATATGAATAATATATATGCAATTTTGTGGAAAATTGTCCTTTTTTAATGTCCTGTAAAGACATGAAAAGCTGAAGGGCTTAAAAGCAGATCAATCCCATACATTCATAAGTGTGTAGTAAATTCCACTGACCAATTCAGGATAATCCTTTTAAAAATAGAATATTTAATTTAAAACTTAAGGCATGGAACTTATTTTAGGATGCCATCAATCTATTTTGGGGAAATATTAGACACAATATTTATAGGTAATGAACAATACACATTTAAAAATTGAAATCTTATCACATCAATAGATGTAATAAGGGGAAAGCTTCATTTCCTGCATTTTTTTAATATTGGATATTTCTCAGAAAACTTTGGTGTTCATAGTGCTGAATAGGGTGACAGATTTCATCAGGGATAGGGAAATAAGCTGACATCATTTGCCAAAGTACTTAACTGCACTCTATAAAGTCAGAGAAGTTAAGCAATTCGTGATATAGTTGACTGACTATGACGTGATGAGACAAAAAAGACAAAAAGTTAACGGAGGATTGCTTCAATAAACTATGACCAAGAAGGGTAGAGAGACATGTTGAAAAGAAGAGGGAAAATAAGGAAGAAAAAAAAAAAAAAAAAAAAAAAAAAAAGCCAGGAGCACTAGTGCCATTGAGTTCATTCGTTTTTGACAAAGAGAAGGAGAAAATAATTTTTCTTGGCAATGACAGCAAATTTGAACTCAGCATACCAAAATTAGGTGAGGGTTTGTGCTCACTTTTGTTGTCTAATAAATAGTTGATTATCATAAAGCTGTTATTAAAATGTGTTAAAACAGTTTTCTTCTAATCTCTTCAAGGTATTGGAAGTCAATATTGTTTTAGAGAATAAATGAGTAATATCAAGTCTCAAAGGCCTAGCAGCATCAATTATATAACAAATATTGTGTCATACTATAATGTTGCCAAAAGTTAAAAACTTGATAATTTTGGTAATTACTAATGACAGTGGCAAGTAATGATATATTCCTGTAAGTAAGTTGATAACTTATGAAAACTTTGACAATGTATTCGTGTACTGAATTGAAAAATCTCTTGATAAGAGTTGAGACAATATATCATGATAATAAATTAAAATTAAGAATTCTTATCTAATGGTAAGCTATGGTTACTAACTGGTAACTATGCTATTAAGAATTTGAATAATTTGAGTTCAAATTTACTTCAAGTATACCAGAAGGTTTTCATTGGGTTCTTAGTTCTTTCTAATATTTATAAATGATATCAAATATGTTTTTAAAATTGATCTTTCTTGCTTTTTGCAGATAATTGTTCATTGTAATAATCGTATGATTATTGTTATAGATTATCTAATTGGTAAGAACTTACAAAACTAGACTGAAATTATTAATTGAAAAGCAGGGAAAAGGTTAGGATCAATTTTTTGTGAAATTTCAACAAAATTAAGGCTTTTCATGAAATGTTAGTATTGTGTAGTGTTTAATGTTGTGTTGAAAATAGGAATAAAGTTGTAAGTGCAGTTTTATAAACTTGTTAAACTTTTCTGTGTCAATGCCACTTAAGAAAAAAATATTAGAGTTCATTTGATGTTGGTTATACTGCATTATATTGAAAAATCCTGTCTTGGGGTCAATTCATTTTTGGTGTACCATAATTTAATAAATTGGACACTTGATCATCTCGAAAAAAAATTCAAACTTTGTACATAAATGTCCTCATGTTTTGGCTGTTCAAAAACATCTTTAATTTTTTTTTTTATTGTTTCTAGTTTACAAATGGCAGACATTTTTGGTTTATGCCGCGCGCCATTTTTTGCCTTTGTAGACATTTACTCTTTTCTAATTTACTCAGCTCTGGGTTCTAGAATAAAAAGCATTGGATTCAGCGTACTCTGGTCTACTTCAACACTTATTTTTCCTTTAGGTGCATATTGAAGGATAATTTTACTTCTCCTGTGTTCTGTCATTCTCACCTTTCCAGTTTTCACAATATTTGTTTATTATACATATATTTGTTTATTATATCTATTTTTTCCAAATTTTCAACTGTAATTCTCTGTTGGGCAACAGATATAAATCAGAAACTCAAACTATTTAAAAAAAAATTGTAAACTTAAGCAAAAAAAGGCTTCATTTCCACATTGAGGATATGTTGTGCCTAGTACTAATCCTATTATTTTGAAGCTATTTCAAACTAAAATCGACATTGATTTAAAATAATTAATTATACTTTATTATTAATAAACATAAAGTGGCTTAATATATAATATTTGGATATTACATATACTTTACGTTTCTTTAAAACAAACTTACAATTTGAGCCGATCCAATGGCCGTGATGTGATGCAGTAGTGTCATGGTGATCTTGGACCAAAGGATTGTGGGTTCGGTTGGTTGGTTGGTGGGCATGTTTGTATTTGTGTTTGTCCTATCACCCCTTGTCATCACCATATCATATCATCTTCACAGTTACCATAACGTTAACACCAATTGTGCTCGCTAATGACCAAATTTTGATGTAACTTTAAATAACAAAAGACAAAAACAAAACAAAAAAAATACAAATTGACATTTATGTTTAAAATTGAAAATGAGGTCATCTCGATGTTAAAAGATGAACCAGCTAATACAAAAATTGTTTTAAAAATATAACAAATAAATAAATTCAGTGTTTGTTTAGTTTTTTGCATATCTCTGCAGAAATGTTCAGAAATAATAAGTAGAATGTCAAATTTAAATATAAAAAATCAACAAAATGCCAAAATTATTTATTAGTTATATTTTAAAAACAATTTTTGTATTAGCTGGTTCAGCTTTTAAAATTACCATGACTGTATTTTCAATTACAAAAATAGATGTCAAATTGTAAGTTTGTTTTAAAGGAAAGTAGTATATGTAGTATTCATAATTACATAATAGATCACTTTATGTTTATTAATAATATGATATAACTAATTATTTTAAATCAATATAGATTTTAGTTTAAAATAGCTTCAAAATATGACAATGCAGAACATATCCTCAATGTGGAAAAGAAACCTTTGTTTGCGTAAGTTTTCAATTAAAAAAATAAAAAACTTTAAGAGTTAAATCTAAAAGTTGAAATTTTTACTGAAGTTTGGTATCACAGTGATCTAGCATGAGTACAATTTTCAGATTTTTATCTGGTTAAACGCCTGTAACAAGTAATATACTTCAGCTTCCGGGTCAATGACCTCCATCTCGATCGGGTTTTTGTGCAGTTTCCCTGATGCATTGAGCAAATGCTGAGATGGCCCCTTGATTTGCTTCTGGACGTAAATTTAGCTTCACAATGCGCAAGTTTTGTTGAACTTTCCTTTTGCTTGTAGTGGTAGTAAAGCTTAGGGTGAGTTTCTATTTTGTTAACAATACATAAAAATCAAATTGTTTGTTTGTTTACCGTTAAAAATAAGTTTTTTATAATTCGGCAACGAAAATATCTAGTTTTTGAAATGTTAATCTCTCGCTTTTTAAAATTTATTATTATTATTATTATTATTATTATTATTATTATTATTATTATTATTATTATTATTATTATTACTTTTTTTGAGGCGGGGGAAATCCTTTATGGAGACCGCTGAAGCCGGTACTGTCGGACTCCCAGACTTGGTCTGCCGACTAAAACCCCCTCCGCTCGCCTTTGCCCGTATAGGACCACGTGTGGAACCGTCTGGCGAGACATTACGTCGCACGTGGGTGTGGATGTGAGCAAGTGCTCTATCCGCTGTCAATCATGGCCTTCTGTTTGAGGATGTGCTTTATGAAATCTCCAAATGTGTTCCAGTTTTCTGGAGATTGCAGCATAGTTTCGATTGTATTTGCAGGTGTCATTTCCACTCGCAGTTTGTCATAGCATACAGATCTGACTTCCTCCCAGGCTTTGCAATTATATATAGAGTACAAAGCATCATCATCTTCTTTGTGGCATTCAGAACATGTCGGGCTTTCAGCAATTTTGAATATGTAGAGGTACTTTTTGAAGCATCCATGTCCCGTAAGGGCTTGCGTCAAATAGTAATCCACTGCACCGTGTTTTCTGCTTATCCATTCTTTGATGTTGGGGATAAGACTATAAGTCCATCTGCCTTTTTCCTCCAAGTCCCATCGGCATTGCCATCTGTACACAAGATCGCTTCGCAGCTCCGCTTTGATTTCGTTGACCTGTTTTGTTGTCAGTAGGCGCATTTGTTGTTTAGCCGCTTTCAGCCTTAGGTACATTGCTTTCCTTTCTTGAGCCAACAGGTCGATAGGGGGTGTACTGGCCAGAACTAAGGCTGCATTGTCCGATACAGTACGATATCCCGAAATTATCCTCAGTGCCATCCTTCTCTGAACCTGGGAAAATTTCCGTCTTATGGACTCTTTGTTTAGAGCATCAGCCCACACTGGGGCAGCATACAACATTCTCGAGTGAACTGCGCTAGATATCAATCTTCGTTTACTTTCACTGGGTCCTCTTGTATTCAGCATAAGTCTGGAGAGGTTCGCACCAGTCTTTGCTGCTTTGTCAGCCATTTTTATGATATGGGGTCCAAAGCTTAATCTCGAGTCAATTTCGACTCCGAGATACGTTATTTGCCGATTCCATCTAATAATCTCGTCTCCCAGACGGATCACCGGGGGTCGAAATGCTCTCCGATTGGTAACCAGTACGGCTTCTGTTTTTGCTACCGCCATCTGGAGATTTCTTATATCCAGCCATCTTTTTACCCTGCGAAGAGTTTCATTGGTTTTCATTGCCAGTAGCTCCACGTTGTCACTATGGCACACTATGAGTGTATCGTCAGCATAACCAATAAGTTGAGAGTACTTCGGAAGCTCGATGTTCAGAAGATCGTCGTATAGCACATTCCACAGAAAGGGGCCCAGTCGAGATCCTTGAGGGACACCACAAGTCATTTCTTCCTCTATCCTATATCCATTTGTGTAAATAATTTTCCTCTCGTTGAGGTAGTCCTCCAGGATCCTCACGAGGTACTCAGGGACCTTCTTGGCTACCAGCGCTTGTATTATGTCTTTCCATCTGGCGGAGTTGAATGCGTTTTTTATGTCAATCGCTACCAGTGCGCAAAAACCTCTTACTTTTGACTGTTTCGGCATACTGAACTGCTTCTGTAATAGTGTCTATTGTTGAGAGACCCTTTCTAAAACCCAATTGCCTCGTTGAGAAGTTAAATCCTGCAGTCATGTGTTTCTCTAATCGTAGGAGGAGCAAACCCTCAAGTAATTTACTCATCGTATCCAGCAGGCACAAAGGTCTGAACGATGACGTCAGCCCAATTGGCTTGTTTCCTTTCCTAATGAGAATTAGCTTCTGCTCTTTCCAATCCTTAACGAATTTCCCCAGTTTAAGGCAATGGTTAAAGGTATCCAGGAGGCATTCGGGATATACTGAAACCACTATGCTAAGGATCACGTTAGGGATCCCGTCCGGCCCTGGAGCTGTTTCCATCTTGGTCTTTGTCATTGTTTGCACCAATTCATCCTTTGTGAAGTAATTAACTTCGTCGAAGTGGTAGTCAGTGGGTCTATTCCTTACCCAGCGTTCTCTGTAAGGAAAAAGATCTCTGATGATTATCTTCACCCACTCGAGGTCTTCCAGTCCCGCACTATTGGATGGGTTAAATTTCCCCATAACTATTTTATATGCTTTCCCCCAGGGGTCATTCTCCACCTCATTTACTAAGTCCTTCCAGCATTTGGTTTTACTTCTTTTGATTTCGGACTTAAGACATTTACGGCACTTCCTATAGTTTTCCCTTAGTCTTATGTCTGTTTTGGCTCTTGTAGCGAGTCTACGAGCTTTAACACAGTCATTACGGAGTTCTGCAATATCCGCAGTCCACCAGTACACATGGTTTTTTCCCTTGGGCCCCTGCGTCTAGGCATTGAGACTTCACACGTGCCTTTAACGATTTTCCGCGTTTCCTTTACCGCCTCGTCGAGGGTCGCGGTCACGGCTTTTTTCCCCCATCCCATATTCTTCAGCAGTTTAACTTCATCAAGGAATGTTGTGGCTTTTTCTTCGTTTAGTTTTTTGGTATTCCACGATGGTCCGACGTTTGGCTGTATCTCTCTTCCAGCTCTGTTGCCTGTGGGTGAAGTGAAAAATTCTATATAGCGATGATCGCTAAGCGTCTCTAAATCAAGAACTTGCCAGTCCTGGGCATTCCTGGCTATCTTTGAGGTTCCTATTGTCAGGTCGATTATAGAAGATACAGCACCTCTCTGAAAGGTGCACGAAGTCCCTGTATTTAAAACCACCAGGTCTTTTCTTGCCATGAATTCGCAGACGATCTCACCTCTACGGTCAGATCTACTTTCACCCCATTCCGGGGACTTGCTGTTAAAGTCTCCGGCCACGATAATTTCTCCTGGTGCAGAGTTCATACTTGCATCCAGTTCGTCTATTTGTTTACTACATTTTTCAATTGCGTCGTTAGGGGAGAAGTAGCAGCTATAAATTCTGAGGTTGTCCAGATCCGCCCATACAAACCCTTGGCTTGTATTTTTAAATTTATTAACTCTCAGTTTGGGGTTAAGTAATATAATACCCGCACGTCTTGTTGAGTCCTGGTAATACGATATTTCATCAATATCGTGCTGCTCACTAACCAATAACACATCCACGTGTCTTTCCCTTGCCGTTTGAACGAGCAGTTCTTGAGATGTCTTCCCTTTCCCTAAATTAATTTGGAGGAACCTAGGCATTCTTTGTTTTCCTGCGTTTATTTAGTTCTGCTGAGAAGGAATGGCACTTGTTGCTACCCAGCATATGATTGTCTCCTAGATTTTTGTCTTTGCAGACAATACATTGTGCTGATCCTGTGCAGACCTTGACCGTGTGTCCATTTTTGCCACATTTGTAGCATGTACTGCTTCTGTCCGGTCCCTTGCAGAAAGTGGAGATGTGACCGAAGTCTAGACATTTATAACATCTCCTGACTTGATGTTTCACTCTGACATGGCCAACAAGCCATCCAATCTTGATTTTCTCTGCTTTAAGCAGGACTTCTGCTTGGCGCGTTGGGAGCATTACGGTTGCTACCTGCCTGCCTCCATACACCTTGAACATTCTGCACGCCTCCGTGGGGAAATCCCCCGTAATGCGTGTGACTGCTCCTTTCACTTCGTCCAGAGTAACGGTCTCGTCTATGTTTATTTCGACCAGCATTTTCGGGTTAAATGTATTAACATTAACCTTGTCTCCTATAGCACTCTTAATAGCGTTATTTAGAGACGTTGGATCGCAACCTTTCTCTAGGACAATCAGGATTTCATTTTTAAGTGTCCTCCTGATTGTACGGATGTTGGCATTGTGTTCTTTTGGATCCACCGATTCCTTCATTTTTTTAATTATTTCAGCATATGATTGCCCTTCGTTTGCTGTCAATTTGATGGCTTGATTAATAGGCCTTCTATTTCTCGCTTAGGGAGTTTCATTTTCATCTCTGGATGAACTCTCTTTCTTGCCGACTTCCTGTGTCCAGGAGATTTCAGCCAGACCTCCTGAGAGCTTTGTTTCTCCTTACGACCATCTAATTCGACAACTTGCACCTGCTTGTCTTTCTTGTCTGGTCTGTTGTCTTCTGGAGGGCTTGGGGCTTCTCTCTTCTTGTTTTCTTTAAGTTGGTCTCGGGGCTCTCCCTTTGCTTTTTTTGAAGTCTTCTCGACCCTTTCCCTGCCACGCCTAGTATTTTCCGCTTGTTCGTCAGCTTTCCCTAAGAGAATCAGCTTATCATACATACACTTCTGCTCCTCTTCAATGTTTAGCCATCGGTTTTTCAACGCGTCTATTTCTTGTGCTGTGGCTAAAGTCTCCTTCACTATCACCGGGTTATTTTTTAGCAGATTTCTGCCAATTACCGTGAGCTGTGCTTGTAGGCGATCTATGATCTCCTTATTTTCTTTCGAAAGCTTCTGAGTTATTTCCCATCTTTCTATAACCCTTTCCGCCGCATTCCGTTCTCCGTCGGGTGTGGGCTCTCCTTGCCTGGAAGATACCTTAACTCCTGTAGGTACTCCAGATATGGAGGGGCTGCTAGGAGGTGATCTCTGCAGCTTCCGCCTTCCAACGAAGGGGTTAAATGCACTTGTGGCATTATCTGTCAGGGACGCCAAGTGATCCACGTCTCTGGCATTGCAGTCGCTTGGTGACGACGCCCGGTGGCCTGCTTGCTCGCCACCGACCGCCGGTACTGGGGCTCCGATCCCCTGCACCGTAATGGTTGATCCTGAAAGACCTTCCATCGCGGGTTTTTTCCTTCGGGGTCGCCTTCCCCTAGCGTTTTTAAGCTCCCGCCAGCTGAAAGGGAAACGGAAGAAAAGAAGAGGGGACAGTAAAGAATAGAGTTAGAATAGAAGAGTAGAATAGAAACGACTCCCTAGCCCTCGAAACCTAATAGCGTCGGGGTCGGAAACACAAGAGTTGGCCGATACGAAGATTGGCCTACAGGATAGAAAAATAGAAGTGTGCCACAAGTAAGTGGAAGCAATGACACACCAAGTATGTGGGGATTACAGGATGTATAGGGAAGTGACAGCGGACACCTGCTCCGATTAGTCGCCTTCTACGACAGGGGGAGGTCCCGAGGTGCTATTCTACTAAAAACCCCGGCACCACACGGGGATATTATTATTATTATTATTATTATTATTATTATTATTATTATTATTATTATTATGACTTATTTTTTCATCTTTCAACTATTAATAGTTAAATTGTTGGGAAGGGATTCTGAAACTCAAGAAAGTGTGCGCAGATGATTTTCTCCCCCATATGTCACATACAGTTTTTGACTAAATAAATAAATAAAAATAAACTGTGCAAAAAATACTTCTTACAACATTGCAAAACATTGCAACTCATGCAAAAAATGTGAAAAAAATGAGAAAAACTATTCAAAACTTCTTCAGCAAGTGCAGTCGAATGATGAAGACAATGTCAACACTGACTAGTGCCATGTCGCAAACATTCAATTTTGAAAATTAAAAAATCCACCATTTAAAACACTTTAACCAACAAAATGTACAAAATATAAAATTCCACACAAGTCAACTCTTCAGAAATATTATCTAACTCCGCAGTATGTTTTGACAATCGAAGAAATTCAATTTGTTTTTAGAAAATTATGTTCATTGTTTCTGTAGTACGTATACATTTTAATATTATTCAACCATAATGCCCAACTCCCTGCCTATTTTTAAGGTTTTACTTCCTAACTGCCTGCCTATTTGCCTGTCCAGTTTTGACCTTTTTAGTGCATACATGTCCGAGCTCTAGTCATCAGTATGGTCTCCATTCCGGGTCCACTACCTTCCCCTCAGGGGAGACTTCCTCGAATGTGAACTTTGACTGACGATCTTCTTTTCAAACTGCCTAGTGTTGGAATTTATAGAGTTTGTGCACCCTTGAATATTAAACCAGTATCGAGATTCTGCGCAATCGCATCACTTTAGTGCATCTGCATATGCGCACAAGATTGATAGTGCTGTTCGCTATGGCAGGCACAAACACTCTTTTGTGGCTATGAGGTGATATACTATTCTTTTCCAGGAGGGAGTTAATTTTCTGGACGTTGTATTGTTGACTCCGGTTATAGTGAACTCGGATTTAGTGAACCCTCGGTTATAGTGAGCTTAAGTCACTGGTCCCGTTTCACTTATATAACAAAGAAGCATAAGAAGAATTGGTTATAGTGAACCTGTACCTCGGCTATAGTGAACATAGAAAATACAATGGCCTGGAAATTAGTACCTTCCGGGAAAGTAATATATCCCCACGATGCTACAAATTCAAACTCCAGAGAGCTTGAAAAAAATATCGTCGGCCAATGGTCATAATCGAAGAAGTCTCCCATGAGGTGGAGGTAGCGGACCAGGAATGGAAAACTCCTGATGTCTGTCAGTTTCACTAAGTAGGTATCAGGAAGCGCGCCACAGCCCTACAGCCTGACGACACCCCCCGCGCAGCGCAATAAATCTATCAATTTAATTACCTTGTGTCACGCCAATACCAAAAGGATCTCAAGTTCTAGAGATGAACAATAGAAGAGGCATTGAAGGGTGTCAAAACTGCATTACTTAGACACAGAGGACAATGCAGAATGAAGTATGAAGAGAGTATGAACTTGGAGAAGGATCTAGATAAATTACTAATGAAAAATGTACGAAGCAAACAGTTAAAAATAATTGATGTTTTAAGAACAAATTAAGATATTGAAATTTTTAGTTCATGCTGTTAATGCATTTTGCTGTATCTCTAGATTAATAAAATCAATCATTGTGGAGAAATTCTATTTAATTTTGATATCATCGAATATAGTAAATCTCTGATATAGTGAAACAAAAAATGTTAGTCCCTAGAAGTTCACTATAACCGGCGTCAACTGTATTTCCCATATTCACTACAGCCGAGGTTCAGGTTCACTAAAACCAAATCTTCGTATGCTTATTTGTAATGTAAGTGAAACAGGACCAGTGACTTAAGTTCACTATAACCCAGGGTTCACTATATCCGCGTTCACTATAACCGGAGTCAACTTAAGTTTTTAATGCTTTTTCTTAATAAAAGTTCCAATAATTAATTTTTATAGACAGTCACAAATCCATTTATTAAAACAAAATGATTTTTACATTACAATGGTGTCTTGAAACAAGAAACAGCGTGGCAATGTTACAGAGGTGAAGTTGTGCCTCCAACATCAGGCCTTAAACAATATGTCAACTAAAATAAGAAATTAAAGAATTAATATAAATAAAATAAATATTAAAAAATTAATATAAATTAATGAAAATTAAAACAAACATATATTAAGATAAAACAAGTGTGTTTGACAATATAAAGAATTCACAATAAATTTAAAATGTTTAGATGAATACATACTTTACAAAGAAACGGTTGAAATATCATGATAAAATTGATCTTGATAAGTGGTATGATGTTGAAAACATAACAATCACAATTAGAAATCTCAATATAACCTATTAACATTTTCAAACCAAAAAAAATAGGATGTAAGTTTAGATATTTGTGGTCTAAATTAATTCAAATTGAAAAATTCAATTTAAAAGAGTAGATTTTATGAAATACAAACGTGTGATGAATTTCGAATTTAATAAACATTATAAATTGTCAATTGTTCTTGAGAACATATTGAAATAAAATAGATATAATATTCAAACTACAATTATGACTGTTAAAGCGAAACCAAATTGTTAAAGTCTAGAAATTAAAAAACTTTTTAGACGTCTTACTTCTAAATTATATTAATAAATTATTAATTAAGAGAAAGAAGGCAAGTGCCCAGATATAGAAAAACCATACTCATATGAAAGTTGTAGAAAAAGAAAATTACACACGATATACAAATGAGCGTTACTAATGTCGACTTGTGAACACTCTTACTACGGAGAGAGTACTGACAAAAATGTTCCTGGGTTTGCTGAATTCTAGGAGGGGTATGGATAGATGGGAGGGGTGGAGGAAGGCTGGGGACAGCTTTTTCAGAAAGCCTAGCAGATCGACTTCTGAGGAAATAGGGGCATGAAGAGATAGTAATAAGGTTTATATGTTGTGAGGGAGGAACTTGGATATCTGACACAGAGTGCCAAATACTAACTTGAATTACATCATTTAAATTACTTTGATGATTGAAATTAATGTCATGCTGTACTGTCTCAGAATCAGAGAGTTCAACTTGCCGTTTGTTACATCTAATGAATTGTATTAGTATGGAATCATAACTTATGGCAAAACTGTTACATTCCAAATTAGAATTCATAGAAGAATTGATTTTAATATACAATAGTGTATTATAGGCTTAAGAGAATGATGCAGGGCTTATTTTCATGAAATCTCCGATTTTTCGAAAACTACAAAACTTCAAAATTTTTTTTGTATTTTCCTACAACTAAAAAATTGAAGATAGAGATTTTTTCTTAATGAAAGCTGTTCTTTAAAGACAGATTTTAAAATAAGGTTATATAGAATTTTTCGAAAATTTGAGTAGTTTTCGTGTAATTTTGTTTGAAATATAGGCAGTTTTTATTTTACAAAAATTTTCTCAAAATTGGTTACCAATTTTTTGATTAAATTTTGACCTGGGGTAGTGTAAAGGATGCTTAAGAGAATGGTGTAGGTCCCATTTTTGTTGAAATCCCAGATTTTTTGAAAATAGCAAAAATTCAAAATTTTTTCTATGTCTTCATACAATTACAATAATGAAATCATTTTCTTCTTCATAATGAAATTTGTTCATCAAAAACATATCTTGAAATGATATAATGTTCAATTTTAAGAATATATGAGTATTTTTTGCATAATTTTGTTTCAAATATAGGCAATTTTTAAATTTTAAACAATTTCTCAGGAATGGATCTAAATTTTCTTCCTTACATTTTTTCACAAAGAATGGTAAAGAAAATGGTGCTGGCCCAGTTTTGGCACACTCTGTATTTTTAAAAAGTAGAAAAAAAATTGAAATGGTAAATTTTTTAATTTCTCACGCTTCGTTTGAGGTGGTGTTGTAACACATTGTTCTCTGATTAGCTAGAAGGTAAATTTCACATACAATTGTTTTTTATGTATAAAAGGAAATAATAAATAACATTATAATAATCGTAAACCTATTATTATGTGCTTAAAGTTAGTTTTTTATTCAATGAAATTACCACTAAGTGTTGGAAACTATTGCAGTATATGTCACAAATTTACATGTTTATTCAGGTGTACACAGTGTGAAAGGGCAAGCTAGAGTGAGTAATATTTAACTGCCATATCTGCAAATTTGTTTATGTAGTCCAAACGGTAGGTACTGAAAAAGGGGGGTTACCTTCCCAGGCACTAATTAAAATCTCCACCCCAAGTATTCGACTTCCTAGAGCCTGTGCGAATGCCAGGAGACCTGAAAAACCAGTATTTTTTGTGACTTTTCTGTTTTTTTTTCTCTATAACGCTTGAATATTAAGTCCTGTAGAAAATTTATTAAATTCAATTGTAAAGAGAATTTGCAAATGTAGAGAACAATTAGGAGAACCCAGAAGAACATTTATCTCGGTTTCAGTAAATTGTTGTATCATCAGCTTATTTCCGGAAGTCAAAAATATACTAGTATGTATTAGTATAATTGAATTCTTGTTGTAATGGATATATTGAAAAGATAGCAATTTTCAAGCAAGACATAATTTTAAACTTTTTGAAATTTGGCAGATGAATGAAAGTAGGACATCATTATCAAGAAACAGTGAGGATTCTGCAAGCAGTCAAGTAATGGAGGATTTGAAATTATCTGAGAGTATTCTGCTGAGTATTGAAAATCAAATTGCAGAAAAGGCAATTGAATGCAAAAATTTAAAAATAAATTTGGTGAGTATGTCTTTTAGTTAATTTTCCTTAATTTAGTTTAGTTTCCTTAATTTAGTTAAAAGGTATCAGTTTTGCTAGGTTTTGTTCAAAGAAACTAATTTCTTTAGACAAAACCTGGCAACTTTAAGCAATTTTTACATATTCATAACTTTAATTGTTTTATTCAATGGTTATTTGTGTTTAATAGCCAAAAAGCATTTACAAACACATTATTACTCAGACACTGCTCAAATAGTTTGGGATGATTTGGGACACTGTTTTATCCATTGACTGTGCTCAAGACAAAAACTGTACAGTCAGTATTATCATATCTGAAAAGAAAGAGAAGAATTTATAGTTTCTGATTTTGTTGATCTGACATCAAATACAAAATTTGTTAATAGTAATGAGATCACTCACGGACTCACGGTTCGTTAGATGTCATGGTTTCATACAACCATAGCATTATTGTCTGTTGGTATTTTAGCCGCAATGATAAGCTTTTATGTATTTCAAGTTCATAATTCAGTTGTGTCCTTTGTGATTATTGTAATGGAAGACATACCTAAATTGTTTGTTATGGTGAGACATGGTGGTTGTAGCTGGTACATCTTGTTTTATTAACCATGTGAATTTTGTGTTTATTAATTTTCTATCTCAAACAGTATCTATACTGAATCTAATTTTTGGCATTTGTTTCTTCAGAAAACAAATCTTACTGAAGTGTCAAGAAGATTGTCAGGTATAAAACAATTTTGTAAAAGAATCTCAAACTCTGGCCTGCATGGCTTGCCTAAGGAGGACCTCCATCATGGACTACAAACAAATGAATTGTACAGTTGTATGGCAGAGCTTTGCAAGCTAGGGCCGAAGGAGATTCAGCTTTTTGCCAATTTACCTCTTATTGCTCTAGAGAAATTGATCATGGAGAAGTTAGTATTTATATAGAACTTTTTGAAATCATATCATGTTTAGAAATATGCATACTTGCAAGGTGAAAAAGTGCAGTACCTTTTGAATTGTTAATAACAGTATATTGTTTTTAAATATTTTTTCTAGTGGAAAAAGTGTGCCAGTTTATGAACTTCACTCTCACTATCTCAGAGTTCTTTCCAATACTTCTAAGTCATCTAAATCAACTTTGTCTGTGATGAAAGATTCCTATGGACTGGCACCACATTACTTGCTGCTGCATGTTTGGAATCAGTTGAGCTACCTTGGAGAACTTCAAAAAGCTCACTCTCTGATGAAACCATGTATGATATTTCCTAAGCAACCTTCAATCCAGTTATTTAGTATTTTATATTGTTGCCATTTCTGTGTTGGAAGAATATGCATGAGTTGTGTGATTTTTCAGTTTCTGTGACTTCTGTAAATTTAAGAGTTGAACCAGAAGAGAAATCTGAAAAACTAGAGCTGATACATGACAGTTTCCTTAGTATTATATCAAAGTTTGCATCTGTGTCAGATGAAATTGGGACACTTTTAGAAATTATGTAAGTAAAACATTTTATTTAAGAAATATTATTTTGCTTTAAAATATTATCTTGCAACATCAATATCATTTTAAAGTTCAATCAGTGATATTCTAAAAATAATTCAAATAGATAAATGGGTATAATGTTATCATTGTCAACCACATTCAGAAATAAAGTTAGGAATGAAGGGGTCAAAAACACAACACTTTATCTGCTCATTATGAGCATGTGTGAGTTTAGCATTATGTAGCATTAGGATTTAAAATTTTTTCCATTCAAAGAAATGATCTTGCTCTCCGATTACATTTCCAGCTTTTATTTTGTGGTTTCATTTAAAAACCTCTTTTGTACTTGTGAACTAATTAATAAACATAGTATTATGTTCTTTTTTCCCCCCTTTCTTTCGATTGTTTATATACACAATGTTCTTACTACTTGCAGGAGGCACCATCCTTTGACTGCTCTAGTTCCTAAGGATCTTTTAATGGAAGGCCAGCCAATTCAGTTTTATATAAATTTGCTTAATAAAGCAAAGGAAAATGAAAATCATTTTTCTGGTATCACTGAAGAACATTTGGAAGAATTGTAAAATCATGAAACTTTTGTTTTATATTAATCATAAAAATTGTGACAGTGTTAATTTTATAAAAAAGGATAATATGTTAAAAGCAGAGCAATGTTATTGTACTGTAATTAAAAATTTATTTCTGTATTCAATTTGTGTACAATTATAACATTATAACATTGTAGGGAGATATTTCAGTAAGCTGTTTCAAACCGACCAGCATGTTCCTCATTGTTGGCAATAAATAATTGTGGGTCTTTTTGTTACAAGAGAATAGAGTTTTGTAGAAATTGTTGTTTATAATTTTGACCCCTTTTTGTTGAAGCCTCTATTTCACTGGAGCTTTCTATATAATTCAAAAAAGTGAAGAGGAACTGTACTTGCTAGCATCCTTTGCTGGAATGATGCAATTAGCTTACTGAACTTTGGTCACCAGTCTCTCTCCTGTGAGTGGAACTACGCCATGTGGCATCTCGTGCATTCAAGCTCCCAATTTCTTCTATCTTGCCAATCTTCTTTAATATAATGATCTCTCATTCTGAGTCTCACACCATCAAACCATGAAAGTTGTGATCTATCTCTCATTCTGTGCATTGGCACTTGCCAACCTCCAGGTTTTTAATGGGAATCTTTCCCCTGACATTCTACTAAGATGTCTGTACTCTTTCACCATCACCCTGCAAATTTATCCTCTATATCCGAAGTGACACCCATATACTTTCATTTCTGATTCCATTAAAGTTACACTACAGCTGTGTCTGTAAAACTCTATTTCCATAGCCTTTACCTTAATCTAATTTTTAGTTTTCCCACAACTTGGCACCACACAATGATTGTCTTTGTACAATTTGCTTTATAAATTCTAATTTTCATTTCATTAGAAATATTTTTATTCCCTATTATTAAATGCAATTGCCGAATAGCAGGGTTTCTTTCCCCTGTTTGTTGTTTTATCTCCTCTTCACTGCCCCCTTGTTTTGTTAAAATTGTTCCTACGTTACTACTTACAGTACTTGTACTACAGCACTTAACAATAGCCATCTTTCTTTATTAAATCTTTTCCGGTCCCTCCTACCATCATGTAGTATCTTTTTGAAATTGATTTAAACCCCATTTTCCATATCCCTCATTTAATTTCCTTAACATATAATGAGCATCCTCTTCATCCTCTGCAAATATCACTTTGTAACCACAGTCATGGACCAAAATGCATTGAGCTCCAATACATTAAAGTAACCACACAGCTGTCCCACTTTTCAAAAACAAATTTAAATTTTGCTTAAAGGAGTTAAATATCTATGAATTCTACATTCTCTTGTTCTGCGCTTAATATTATTCAATTTTCTTTCCTGAGAAGCGGCACTCTTGAAAATTAGAAAATTACTTTTTTTGCAGTACCATAATATAGAAAATGAATAAGAATACAGAATTCAGAATGAAAACCTCTCTCTCTCTCTCCTCTCTTCTCTCTCTCTTCTCTCTCTCCTCTCTCTCTCCTCCCTCTCTCCTCTCTCTCTCCTCTCTCTCTCTCTTTCCTCTCTCCTCTCTCTCCTCTCTCTCTCCTCTCTCTCTTCTCTCTCTCTTCTCTCTCTCCTCTCTCTCTTCTCTCTCTCTCTTCTCTCTTCTCTCTCCTCTCTCTCTTGGTCAAGTAATATGACAGAGATATAACAGTGTGCTTATTGATTCATTTTTTTTTTCAGATTTAGGATCTATTAAACGAAAGGATAAGCAGTCATTATTAATTTGCCAGGCCTCCTAGGCTACCAATTAGTATGACTGCTATCCGTATATGTAGTGTGAATCCAGCCAATCATTTGGGAGGTGGGAGGATCATGGATTTTTGTTAAATAATAAACATTTGTTATTATCAGGAATGAATTTATATTGCTACGCCGGTGTCTGGGCCACCGTATCTTGGGTAAGCCAGTTGCGACATAAATTTCCCTCTTACCCGAGTCAAGGTGCCGGCTAGCTCAGGAAGCGGTGAGAGCCTGTAATAGGGACGGTGGATGGACATTGCTACTTTACGAAATGAGAAGAAATTGTTCTAAGAGAACGTAAAATTGAATAAAAAGAAAATTAGAAATACCCAAATTATGCAAAATTATTGAAAATACTGTGCATGAGCTCAGTGGTGTTATTTTCCCATCCCTAACCCTTAATTCTAATACAAAAAATCAACACAATAAATTCTTAAGAAATTAGGATTACAACAAAAAAATTGAAATTAAACATTAATTCCAAAGAAGCCAATGCGTGGCCAATGTTTCATTGAGAACTATTCCCATTTCCTTTTTTATTAAACAAGAGTAATTTTTGTATTAAAAGTGCCTAAGGAGCAAAACAGAGGCCTTTGCCCGGTGCTCCACTAACAGCATCATTGAGTTGCGGCGAACACGCCTCCAGCTGTGGAAAATTCACTGTCTTCCTGTGTGTCCTCTTTCGCCTCGGAGAGGAGCGAGCCAGACGTCCCCGACGGCCGGATCCTTTTGTTGGCGAGGTGCACTATGGTCGCCACCTTCCACCCCGCCAGGCGTGACGCAACAAGGTCACGACAGCTCAGCTCCAGTAGATCGGTTTATAATATTCCCGATAGAATTAAAATCACGCCGCGTGCAATGCTGCCACGCAAACTGGTGTGAGTGAATTTGCCACACGTCGTAATCAAACTATAAAATAAAACTTGTGGGCACTCTCCCGCAGCAAGATTTAACTCTCTAGCGGGCTCTCGCCCGTCTTTCTCTGACGATTATCTCCATACCGGGCGCTCACCCGAACCATTGATTCCCGCTGGCGTTTGCCAGCTCGCATCTTATGTCTGTCCTCCCCTCCCTTCACCCAAAACTTCTAGAAGGTTTTTCAAAATTTGGCGAAAGGTTGTGCGATTGGCCGAAGGCCCCTGCGTCGTACGAAATTCTCTTCCAATCACTCAGAACGATTTACAGTTAATTTGAGTGGAAATTTCCGTAATCGGCGCTCTCGCTTGCAGAGGGTATAAATAAAGTGCCGTGGCGCCACTCAGTCGCTGCATTTCTTGACATTCTAACGGGAGGTTGACCCGGAAGGGTGCGTTCGCTAAACAAATCTCCCCCTTCGACGACCGCCGATCGCAGTTGCGCGGAACGAAATAGCCCTCCGCCCCAAACCGGCACAAACAAGCACGAACTACGACGCAGATTTCAGAAGGAAATTCAATTTATATAAATATAAGGTGTTCGGTATCGTCACAATATGGACTAAAATATATGAAATAGTTAAATATGGACTAAGTATGATAAAAAAATGACTTGTAAATATTACAGTTTATCAAACTAATCACTAATTTACAAGGAATATAATGGATGTGCATACTTTTCATGGCTCTGTTTTGTAATATGAACTACCCATAAAACAATTTTTTTTGTCTGTTACCATAACAATGAATAATCAACATTTCTTTCAAGTGCTCGAAGGTGAATCTTCATCTTTTGTCTCTGAGAACAGATTTAAGCTGACTAAAACTGCGTTCAACGTCACAAGAAGTAATTGGAACATATTTCAATTTCACAATGTCTGTTGGGGATAAGTCCAAGTTCATTTTTTGTGTCGAATCACCACTCAACACTGCAACTACTTTACGTAGCGCTTCACATCCAGGGTTTTTGGAAAGTGCGGTGTCCATCTTAGTTTTCACTGCTTCTGCAACTTCACCTTGACCAAGATTCAGTTGTTCCACAGTACTATTAACAATTGCAAAGCTTTCATAAAATGAAAGGTGCGTATTTTGGAGACTTGAGGGATTTTGTAATGCGTGAAAATGTATGCAGAATGTAACTTAAGTCATTCTTCCACTTGTGTCACAGGCAACGCATTTCGCGGTATCAATTGAGACTGCATCTTCAGAGTCCAAAGCAAGAACATTATTAATAATCTATATGTTCAGCATAATGTTCAACTGCTAGCAGCAACGTCCCCCGTCTTGTTAGAATTCGCTTTGGTGGCAATGGAGTTTCATTTCTTTCAACATATTAACTCTAGTGGGAGCTTTGAGAAAAACATTTTTCACTGATGAAATCAACAAATCTACATTGCTTCTTATCACTTCTGCCACACGATGAAAGGCATGCGCCACACAAGTGAAGCGAGTCATTTTAGGATAAACAACAGATAATGCTTGTCCAGCTTTTAGCGTAATAGGTACAGCATCAGTAATGAAGAGAAACTCGTTTTCGTACATAATACCCATTGGCCACAGGATACCCATGGCTTTATTGAACAGTTTGGCTATACTTTTGTTATTGCACTTTTCAAGAACATCACAATATAAAAGAATACGTTCAGAATAGTGTTCACTTAACAAATCAATAACTACATTGCCAAGCAGCCTTCCTTCTTTGTCGGGAGTCTCATCAATGGAGACCCATACTGGACCTTCTTTAATTCCATGTCTTATCTTCTGTACAGTTTCATTGTAAATGGCTGAAGCATAAGGTAACGACATTGCCACAACTTCGAAAAATTTAAGTAGCGCAGTTTGTATCGTAAATTTATTTGCTGGCTGTGTTCCCGTAGTTAGCTACTTCTCTTAGAAACATTTTATTCAACCTTATTTGACATTTCCGGGTTTGTAGGTCGTGGTCTAACGGAGACTTGTCCAGACGTTTCGCCTGCAACTGTGGCAGGCCTCCTCAGTGGCGTTGCTGGCGGGGCCGAAGTGTTCTGCCTGGCAGCACCGCGTTGCCAGTCAACGTTGCGTTTGTAGGTCGTGGTCTAACGGAGACTTGTCCAGACGTTTCGCCTGCAACTGTGGCAGGCAGCCTCAGTGGCGTTGCTGGCGGGG